>SSNR01000136.1:1323852-1337396 GCA_006937965.1 Callopanchax toddi
GAGGAGAGGGGGAGAGAGAGAGAGAACAAAAACACACACCTGCACCCAGCACATGACAACCGAGTCACATAGGGCCATTTTACCTAAGAAGCGAGACATAGTTCCAAAATTTTAATACATTTTTATTTTTAATAAAATGTCAAATCAATAGCATGAAATAAAGCAATAAAATATGAAGGCTGAAGCTTGCCAGTGAAGGGTCAATAGCCTGGGAGAAAGGCCCAAAAAAGAAAGTCCCCCCAAACACCCGGGACACATGCACTCAGGAGTGAAGGGAGCCTTTGGCACTGCTGTCTCCACCTTCAGCACTCAGCCTGGAACATAAAACACAATTAAAACTACAAAAACTAGTTAAAAATATTATTAAATGGCGTGTCACCAAAGTCCTGCTAGTTTCCATTGTGAAAAGAGGAAGGTTCCTCTGTAACTGGGGTGTGATAATGTTCATCTGCTGCCGGCATCCGGTAGTCCAGTCATCTGGGTGAGCCACACCAAGGCTGGGCTGCCACTCACCGGGTATATGATCCAAGGTGAGGGAGACGCCCCGTCTGCAGCTGGGCCCAGTTAGCCCTGAGCTAGCCCCACAGCCAGCAGCCTTACCAGACTGACTGGGACAACTGACAGCCAGACAGTGAAGCTTGAATCCACTCGCACCTCACAGAACCTCCACAGGATAAGGAACCAAACCCAGGCAGGAACCTTGAGCAGGTAAAGACAAACAAACAAAGAAAAACAGGCAGAACAGAGCAGCAGAGTCCTGAGAAGGAGGGGAGAGTCTCAGTCTCCAGACCAGACCACTGTAGAGGCTGCACCACAACGTTCCTTGTATGCATCCTTGGCATCCTTCTCTCCTCAGGCGGTGGCAGAAATGACCCTTACCTGCAGAGCTCCTGACTGAGCAGCTTCACTCCTTAAATATAACTATTGCTGCTGGTGATAGGTCAACCAGTTTGGACCTCATTGATACTAAATTAGGAGCAGGTGGTTTACCATGAGTGCTCATGCATGCTGCTGGCCATGCAGTGTGCAAGTGAAGAAGGGGGGGTCCAAAAAAACCCGGCAGCCATCGTAGGCTTACATCCCTCACATGTTGAACACTGAGTCAGAAGAAGGGCTGTTTTATATGACAGCATCCTCATTTCTACTGACTCCAAAGACTCAAACCATGGGTCACGCAGTTCATCCAGCACCAAGGTTAAATCTCCCGCTGTCAGAGTTCATTTTTACAAAACCTGAGAAATAAAGAATAAACAAATTGGTAGAAACAGGTTAAAAAAACATTTAAAAAAACCATCAAGTTAAGTTTTACTTTACTTCCTCAGGTCACAACAAAAGGCAAAAGGCGCTGGTAACGGTACTCTCAGTGATGAGATGGGGTTCGACTCCCTGCAGTGCCCTGCTCATTGTGTTGATATTGACAGGAGAGAAAATGGAGTTTGTTGGGAAAAAGTCTGAGTGACCTGCAAATAATGCAGACGTCATCAGAGGAACATCACGGTGTGTGGAGATGGCCTCCTATGGCCTTGAGCTGAAACATGCTCATCAACAGTGTCTTTTTAGTCAATTCAAACCTCTCTCCTCAGCTTTCAGTGGTCTAAAAGTAATTCACTTTAACCACAATTCAAAATCAATGTTGGATATTCATTATGAATTTCAGTAAAAACTGTATATTAGTCATCAGAAGATGCATAAAAGAAGACAAGCATGTGAAAAGTAGCACTACTGTATAGTGCTGTCAAAACTGAGAATCTTAGGTTTTTAAGTTTTGTGTCAAATTTGGACCCATAGAGTTTGGAAATCGGATCAGTTCCCAGGGTTCTGTGCACGTTCACGTTCCGAGGGCCTTTTGTTATCAGTGAGGAGGACCTGTTAACATGGAGGCTGAGAGCCGTCTGAACAGCTGATCCACTCAAGGTTTCCTAACAGAACCTTGTGTTTAAGCAGCTAGATGAGTGTTAGCATCATGAATGGGTTATTGGTCCATTCAGGTTTTATCGCCATTTCATTTGTAGAAACTTGGTGAGATTTTCAGATGTGTCATTAAAATCTGACAAATGGCTCAGTTTTTAGGACCAGCTTTTATCAACCAAGGCTCCTGCAGGAGGTCAAAGTCAACATTAATAGAGCTGACGTTCAGACGGTTATTCAGGACTTCTGAAGGGAAACATGATCACATCACAGTTGCCCTCCATACGAGGCTTCCTATTGATTTCAGGGTCTACTTTAAAGATGTATTCCTTATTTTTAATGGTCTTAATGGTAGAACTGGTCTGAATCCCAATAATCTCCTGCTCTTGAACATCACATTTGTAATATTTGATGACTTCCTGAATTATCAACAGTTTTCTTCCACACCACTAGTCTGCGCTGTGCACATTAGTCAAGTTCAACTGCAGTTATGGTTTGACTCTGCCCAGTTTCAACATCATGGTGGATAAATCTGATCCTACTCCTCAGTCTGGAGAACATCTAAGAGCTGCTCAAAACATCGATCTAAATCTCTGATAAAACCCATTTATTGGCATTTATTTGACTGGTTTTTAAATTCAAGGGTTTTATTGTGAAAACTGTATTTTTTGTTTGTTTGTTTGACTATTTTATTTTTATTCATATTTATTGCTGACCTAACAATGTGCTACCCTATATTTCAGTGCTGTTTCAGCTAAAGTTGTTGTTTAATTAAATGAACTTGACTCAGCTCTCCAGTAAATGTTGTTGTTGTTGTTGTTGATGACTGCCAGTAGGAAGCTTACTATTATTATTGTCATACACATATTTAAATAATAATCCTGTAGCCTTTTGTTGTTTTGTGAGATGCCAGCTGTTCTGTTCATATCATCCTCCCCCTGATGAAGTCTGACTCCTGAACCTGATGGTCTATTATTGCCTTTATGAATGCATTGTGTTGATGACGTTTGTTTTCTTCAATAAATAGCAACAATTTATTCAATTCAAACTTTAATTTGGACTCCAATACTAAACTTTGATTTGTTTTGCATCTTCAAAATTGCCATCAAGTCTTAAGGCCTCACCAATTAAATCAGGTTATTTTTAGATGTATATGCATTGAGTGCATTTGTGATGATTTAATAACACACACTTTCTGTATTATTCAAGCACAAGTTGTCACAATATTCTTTGGTTATAACTAGTCTTTAAAAACATTACCAATTTAATTTTTAAAATTTCCTTTTCTCAGGAAAACATCTGTTCTTCATTCTTTGACAGGACTTTGAGGTAAATGTGAATCTGATCAATGGTTTTATACCAAACTAAGTGTGATTTTTGAGTTTTAACACTCTTGGAATTGCTTTTACTATTAATTTAGTGTTTTATTGATAGAATAGCATTTATATGAATTCTGTGTTTTAAACACTGTTGGAAAATCTTTTACTATAAACTTGGTATTTACAATATTGTTAGGATAGTTTTGTAGTGTTGGGCAGAATATCACTGGTATAAAGTCAGTGTTTTAACCCTGGTATGTCCAGTTTTAAAACTGGTGTTTTATTGTTGATTTTATAATATTAGGTAGCAAAACCCATCCAGGGACAGGAGCTGAAAATTAGCAAAAACTACACGCTCTAAACGCGTCGCATCAGTTGCATATCTGTACCTATGCTGGACAGCAGTGTCCCTGTCAAATAAATAAAGAATTGAATTGATTTAGAGGGTATCCCAGAGAGATGATTACAGGGGGCCATGGTGTTTCTTTGTCTTCATCCATATGTTTGTGCAAAATATTGTTAAAACATTTTAATCCTTTAGGATGTCACCCCATTTTGGATCATAAACTTGGCACAAAAAGTAAGAAATCTGGTGTTTGGTTGATTATTTCCTTTTTGTTTAACGATTCTTCTGGCATGTTGTTGGAAACCCTGGTTGGTCACACACTGTCAGAAATAAAGAACAAGAATTGTACCTTTTTTTGTCACTGGGGTGGTACCCTCAAAAGTACAGTTTTGTACCTTTAACTGGGGGTTATATCCTAAGGGGAACACATATGTACCTTTTAGGGTACATATTTATACTCCTTAGGGTACATATGTGTCCCCTAAGGGGTATAAATTTGTACCCTAAGGTACAGGTGTGACTAGTAAAAGGTACAAACTACAAAAGGTAAAAATGTGTACCCCCAGTTAAGGTTCAAAATGGTACCCTCAAAAGATACAATTTTGTACCTTAACTGGGGGTACAAATTTTTACCTTTTGTAGTTTGTACCTTTTACTAGTCAAACATGTACCTTAGGGTACAACTTTGTTCCCCTAAAGGGTACAAATATGTAATAATAATAATAATAATAATAATGCATCAGTTTTATATAGCGCTTTTCAGGTCACTCAAAGACGCTTTACAGAGTTGCATTATTCATTCACACAGTCATTCTCACTCTGGTGGTGGTAAACTACGACAGACGTCTGTAGCCACAGCTGCCCTGGGGCAGACTGACAGAAGCGAGGGTACATATTTGTACCCCTTAGGATATAACCCTTCAGTTAAAGGTACAAAACTGTACTTTTGATGGTACCACCCCAGTGACAAAAAAGGTACAATTCTTGTCCTTTCATTTCTGACAGTGCAAGGTATAACTTATAAGGACTGTGGATGGATTTGTGACTTCCAGTGATTTTGGACTTCTAGTCAAGAAGCATCATTACAACAAAGAAATCCACCAAACAAAGGTCCTTCATTTTGGAGCCTAGCAGAGATTATAAGACGACCCCTCTTTTCAAGACTAATCTTCAGAAAAAAAATACTAAACTCACTTTTTAAAGAAACAATTTTTATTTAAATTTTGAGAAAATAATTTAAATAATACTACTAANTTTTTGTCAGTCATCTCTGATGAATGGGAAACTTTTATGGAATGAAAAATGAGCATCATCATCCTCTGACTGGAGTCTGGCAGCATCCAAAATACTGAGCGTGAGACGTTAAAAGAGCAGCTCAAATTTTTATCTGGATTTTGACCTGTTAAAATGCATTTCATAGAGTATTTGGTGGAGGAACACCTTATTCTACTGAATAAACCCTGAAGTTTTCATGTCCTCAAGAAGTATTTTTGTTTACTTCTGTATTATTCTTATGCACATCCTCTAAATGCAGCCATACAAAAATCAAATGTCTCGTATTAAAACAGTAGAACCCACTGCTGGGCTCCATCCATGACTCAGCGCGCCCCTTGATGAATAAAACGTTGTGTATTTCTAGGAAAACCCAGTTGATATTCTCCCAACCTCTTTGCTTCTTAAAGCTTTTGACCTAGTTGGCCCATGCATTGTTGATTTTATCAATCTATCCCTAAAAACCGGCTCTGTCCCCTCCATCTTTAAACACGCTGTTATTGAACCCATCCTTAAAAAACCCAGTCTGGACTCCTCTCAACCAAATAACTACAGGCCCATTTCCAAACTGAGCTATATCTCTAAACTCTTAGAAAGAGTCATGGCTGATCAGCTGGTCTCTTTGTTCCAGAAGGAACAACACAACATCCATCTTCTGTAGCCGCTTATTCCTCCACAGAGGGTCGTGGGGGAGCTGGTGCCTATCTCCAGCGGTCAAGGGGCGAGAGGCGGGGGACACCCTGGATGGGTCGCCAGTCCGAAGAACACAACATTTTTGATAAATTCCAATCTGGTTTCCCTAAAAAGCATTCAACAGAAACAGCTTTACTCAAAGTATCCAGTGACATCATGATGGCAGCAGACTCCGGGGAGTTTACAGTCTTAGTTCTGTTGGACCTTTCTGTTGATCACAGCACCTTAGTGAACAGACTCCGTGACTTGGTGGGGATCTCTGGAACAGTTTTAGACTGGTTCAGATCGTACCTCTCAAACAGAAGTTTCAGTGTCCATATAAACAACAGCATGTCAGATACTACAGATCTGTTCTGTGGGGTACCCCAAGGCTCTGTTCTGGGTCCACTCCTGTTTTTACTATATATCCATCCTCTTGGACAGATCATTAGTAGATGTCACAATGTCTCCTACCACCTTTATGCAGATGACATTCAGCTGTACTGCTCCTTCAAGGACTCAGAGTTCTGCAAACTGTCTGAACTACTGGAGTGTCTGTCAGCTACTAACTGGTTAGAAAATAACTTCCTTCAGTTAAACCCTGAAAAGACTGAATGTCTGATTGTTGCCCCTGATAGGATGGTCCCTCTGATCAGTCAACAGATTGGACATTTAAGTTCTGCTGTAAAGTCAAACCTGAGGAATCTGGGTGTTATTTTCGACCAATCAATGTCTCTTGAAGGTCACTCAAAACAGCTGGTCAGAAACTGTTTTTATCATCTGAGAAATATTTCCAAACTGAGAAAGTTGGTGTCAAAACCTGAACTGGAAATGGTTCTTCATGCTTTGATCTCCTCCCGTCTAGATTACTGTAACACACTTTTCACATGTTTGAACCAAAAAGCCCTTTATGGCCTTCAGCTGGTCCAGAACTCTGCAGCGAGGCTCCTCACTGGAGCAAACAGGAAAGATCACATCACTCCTATTCTGAGGTCTCTGCACTGGTTACCTGTTAAATGTAGAGTTCATTTTAAAATCCTGACTCTAACTTTCAGGGCCCTACATGGTCAAGCTCCTCTTTATGTTACTGAACTGATAAAGCCGTACGCTCCAACCCGAGCTCTCAGGTCCACAGACCAGAATCTCCTAACAGTTCCAAGGACCAGATTTAAAAGTCGAGGTGATCGCTCCTTCCAGTCTGTTGCACCTCGACTTTGGAATGACCTTCCTTTAGTTTGACGCTGTATAGACAGTCTGGACTCCTTTAAAAAGCAGCTGAAGACCCAATTATTCAAAACTGCTTTTAAATAACTCTTTTATGTTCTCTTGTTGTTGTTTAATGATTTTGATTTGTAATGATATTTTGTCTGTTTAACTGATTTTATTTGTTTTATCATGTTTGATTCTGTTTTCTGTGAAGCACTTTGTGATTTTTTCTGTGAAAGGTGCTATAGAAATAAACTTTACTTACTTACTTACTTTTAAATGCCATGAAATGCGAGGGATTTCATGTTTTCACACAACTCGGACTTTTATCTTGCTGCTGCACTGGTCAGTTTGTCTGTTAGGAAGGAAGGGGAAGAAAGAGGGAGCGAGATGAAACTCATTTAATAGATTTTGAATCCCTCAGGAAAGACCCAGGTACCCTGCAAAGATGTATTTATCCGTTAGAAGGAAACCAAAGGGAAAGCAAGAGTCAGAAATGTGGAAACATCCAGTTGAATAGAGGAATGTGTGAACTTTAAGGTTTAGAATTTGGTTTGAGGCTGCAGCTGATTAGAGAAAAACTTCAAGGTTTTAACACAATATTCAAATTTAAATAAAAAACTAAACTAAAATGTGCAACTAAACATTCAAACATAAATTAAGACAATTTAAACATATA
This sequence comes from Callopanchax toddi, assembly GCA_006937965.1. Taxonomy (NCBI): domain Eukaryota; kingdom Metazoa; phylum Chordata; class Actinopteri; order Cyprinodontiformes; family Nothobranchiidae; genus Callopanchax; species Callopanchax toddi. The sequence continues at coordinate 1,331,255 of SSNR01000136.1, forward strand.
TTTAATGTTTAAAAATATATACAAATCATAAATATAAATAAATAATTTCCCTACAGTCCAGAAGTAGAATGTAAACGATACATAGCTGATGGCCCCGCCCTATTGACATTGCAGCTGATGGCCCCGCCCTATTGACATTGCAGCTGATGGCCCCGCCCTATTGACGTTGCAGCTGATGGCCCCGCCCTATTGCCATATTAGCAGAAGGCCCCGCCCTATTGCCATATTAGCTGATGGCCTATTGCCTTTGATCTCTGTCCTATAAAGGGTTGTCACCTCTAACTCAGTTCATTCGACAGAGAGACTCAACACAGTTAACAGCTACACAGCTAATCTCTGTTAGTCACATTGAACTCATAATCTCATTTTGTTGTATTAGAACTCACACTTAAACCAGAAATGGAATCTAAACGCTCAAGAAGCTTTGAATTTTCTCGGTTTGACAATTGTGAGGAAAATTGCAAATTGTGTACAAACCCAGTCTCACTTGAAGAAATATTGACTGGTCAATCTGAGGATCAGAAACCTACTTTTTCTACAGGGAAACAAAGTCCTCAAATTGTAGACGTTCAAGAGAAAACCAGGTTTTCTCCACTTGAACCAGAAATGATAAACAAACCCTCACAAATGTTTAAACTTTCATGGTTTAACAACTGTGAGGAAAATTGCAAATTTTGTACAAACCCAGTCTCACTTGAAGAAATATTGACTGGTCAATCTGAGGAACAGGAACCTGCTCTTTCTCCAGAGACACAAAACCTTAACATAACTGAGGATTTGCATCAAATTTGCAAAAACCTCCAAGGTGAGATGGATGATGATGAGTCCAGATTTTCTGGACTCACCAGGGAAGAAATAATAGAGAAGTTTAAAGGACTGGAGGAAGACTACTCTGACCTGGAGTCAAGGTTCAACAGAGAAAACACCAACAAGATCCAAGCAGAAGAGAAATATAGGAAGCTTGAGAAAGAACTTAACAAAGAACGGGAGCTCAGACAGCAGACTGAAGAAGATCTAAAACAATTCAAAGATGTCTTCAGTGTCAACACGAATCTCAAGAAGGAAATCAAAGAGCTGAAACAAAGGAACATGGAGCTCCCTGAGACGAAGGAAACTTCAAGTCAAACTGTGACAGACCAGAAGATTCTGGTGGAGCTGGAGGACCTGAAACTCCAGCTCGCAGAAAAAACTGAACTTTATACAGTCTTGGAAAGAAGTTTTGCTGAAGAACTCCAAAGAAGAATCTCTGTAGATGCCCAGTTGCTCAACGGCAGAAATGTAATGACAGAGCAGCTCAAGAATCTTCAGCAGCTGCAGGACAGAAACATCGTCCTCAGCGAGGAGTTGAAACAACTTAAAGAACAGCAAGAAGAAGCAGACCAGAAGGTTCTGGAGGAGCTGGAGGACATACAACTCCTGCTTGCAGAAAAAGATGAACTTCGTGCAGAGTTGGAACGAAGTTTTGTTAAAGAAGTCCAGAGCAAAGTTTCTTTAGAAGTCCAGTTGCTCAACAGCAGAGATGTAATGACAAAACAGCTCAAGGATCTTCAGCTGCAGCAGGACAGAAACGTCGCCCTCAACGAGGAGTTGAGACAATTTAAAGAGCAGCAAAAAGAAGCAGACCAGAAGGTTCTGGAGGAGCTGGAGGACATACAACTCCTGCTTGCTGAAAAAAATGAACTTTGTGAGGACTTGGAAAGACATTTTGCTGAAGAATTACAGAGCAGAATCGCTAATGAAGTCCAGTTGAACATCAACAGCAGAAATGAAAAGACAGAACTGTACAGGGACCTCAAGGAGCTGCAGGACAAAAACAAGGCCCTCAATTACGAGTTGACACGACTCAAAGAGGAGCTAAAAGAAGCAGACCTGAACAGATCTGTGGACCAAACCAAGTTTAAGAGGCAACTAGCGGATCAATCGTCAGTGTTAGATGATAGGGAGAGAAAATATATGACTGAGCGAGATCTGAGAATCCAGCTGGAAGATGAGTTGGACCAGATCAGGGAAATCTGCAATGAAATGGAAACATCTGCAGAAGCAAGTCTCCAGGGAGCAAACGGCCTCTTATCAGAAGAAGGCATCAGCCCTGAAGTCAACCTCCCAGAAACAAGCAGAGAACCAAAAGAGAAAATATCTGCATGGAGGCGCTTCAAGAAGTTTATGACACCAAAGAGTCGCCGTCAGAACAAAACGTCCCAGTCCTCCAAGGAAAATGAGTAACATCCCTTCTCTTCTTCCATCAGGCACACATCACCATCAAATCTACACAACCGCTATGAACCACACTCAGAACAAGCAGCACGGGTCAAGACGTTACCACGGAAACCCTGACAGAAACCAAGTCTCCAGTCCCAGCTGGAGACTTCCTGTTGGGTTTCATAGCGTTCCCCGTGTCTGNCATTGCAGCTGATGGCCCCGCCCTATTGACATTGCAGCTGATGGCCCCGCCCTATTGACATTGCAGCTGATGGCCCCGCCCTATTGACATTGCAGCTGATGGCCCCGCCCTATTGACATTGCAGCTGATGGCCCCGCCCTATTGACATTGCAGCTGATGGCCCCGCCCTATTGACATTGCAGCTGATGGCCCCGCCCTATTGACATTGCAGCTGATGGCCCCGCCCTATTGACATTGCAGCTGATGGCCCCGCCCTATTGACATTGCAGCTGATGGCCCCGCCCTATTGACATTGCAGCTGATGGCCCCGCCCTATTGACATTGCAGCTGATGGCCCCGCCCTATTGACATTGCAGCTGATGGCCCCGCCCTATTGACGTTGCAGCTGATGGCCCCGCCCTATTGCTATATTAGCAGAAGGCCCCGCCCTATTGCCATATTAGCTGATGGCCTATTGCCTTTGATCTCTGTCCTATAAAGGGTTGTCACCTCTAACTCAGTTCATTCGACAGAGAGACTCAACACAGTTAACAGCTACACAGCTAATCTCTGTTAGTCACATTGAACTCATAATCTCATTTTGTTGTATTAGAACTCACACTTAAACCAGAAATGGAATCTAAACACTCAAGAAGCTTTGAATTTTCTCGGTTTGACAATTGTGAGGAAAATTGCAAATTGTGTACAAACCCAGTCTCACTTGAAGAAATATTGACTGGTCAATCTGAGGATCAGAAACCTACTTTTTCTACAGGGAAACAAAGTCCTCAAATTGTAGACGTTCAAGAGAAAACCAGGTTTTCTCCACTTGAACCAGAAATGATAAACAAACCCTCACAAATGTTTAAACTTTCATGGTTTAACAACTGTGAGGAAAATTGCAAATTTTGTACAAACCCAGTCTCACTTGAAGAAATATTGACTGGTCAATCTGAGGAACAGGAACCTGCTCTTTCTCCAGAGACACAAAACCTTAACATAACTGAGGATTTGCATCAAATTTGCAAAAACCTCCAAGGTGAGATGGATGATGATGAGTCCAGATTTTCTGGACTCACCAGGGAAGAAATAATAGAGAAGTTTAAAGGACTGGAGGAAGACTACTCTGACCTGGAGTCAAGGTTCAACAGAGAAAACACCAACAAGATCCAAGCAGAAGAGAAATATAGGAAGCTTGAGAAAGAACTTAACAAAGAACGGGAGCTCAGACAGCAGACTGAAGAAGATCTAAAACAATTCAAAGATGTCTTCAGTGTCAACACGAATCTCAAGAAGGAAATCAAAGAGCTGAAACAAAGGAACATGGAGCTCCCTGAGACGAAGGAAACTTCAAGTCAAACTGTGACAGACCAGAAGATTCTGGTGGAGCTGGAGGACCTGAAACTCCAGCTCGCAGAAAAAACTGAACTTTATACAGTCTTGGAAAGAAGTTTTGCTGAAGAACTCCAAAGAAGAATCTCTGTAGATGCCCAGTTGCTCAATGGCAGAAATGTAATGACAGAGCAGCTCAAGAATCTTCAGCAGCTGCAGGACAGAAACATCGTCCTCAGCGAGGAGTTGAAACAACTTAAAGAACAGCAAGAAGAAGCAGACCAGAAGGTTCTGGGGGAGCTGGAGGACATACAACTCCTGCTTGCAGAAAAAGATGAACTTCGTGCAGAGTTGGAACGAAGTTTTGTTAAAGAAGTCCAGAGCAAAGTTTCTTTAGAAGTCCAGTTGCTCAACAGCAGAGATGTAATGACGAAACAGCTCAAGGATCTTCAGCTGCAGCAGGACAGAAACGTCGCCCTCAACGAGGAGTTGAGACAATTTAAAGAGCAGCAAAAAGAAGCAGACCAGAAGGTTCTGGAGGAGCTGGAGGACATACAACTCCTGCTTGCTGAAAAAAATGAACTTTGTGAGGACTTGGAAAGACATTTTGCTGAAGAATTACAGAGCAGAATCGCTAATGAAGTCCAGTTGAACATCAACAGCAGAAATGAAAAGACAGAACTGTACAGGGACCTCAAGGAGCTGCAGGACAAAAACAAGGCCCTCAATTACGAGTTGACACGACTCAAAGAGGAGCTAAAAGAAGCAGACCTGAACAGATCTGTGGACCAAACCAAGTTTAAGAGGCAACTAGCGGATCAATCGTCAGTGTTAGATGATAGGGAGAGAAAATATATGACTGAGCGAGATCTGAGAATCCAGCTGGAAGATGAGTTGGACCAGATCAGGGAAATCTGCAATGAAATGGAAACATCTGCAGAAGCAAGTCTCCAGGGAGCAAACGGCCTCTTATCAGAAGAAGGCANACAAACTTATTAAAAAAAAAAAATCCCTTCCGAGAATCGCCACCTTATCGTGGTGGACGGGTTTGCGTGTCCCAACGACCCCAGAAACAACGACGCTCTGAACTTTTTCCTCAGGGCAAATTGTTTGTGGGTGAGGGGCCAGACTAAGAGCGATTCAGATAAATGTAGGTTACTGGAGTCCAAATCCTGCAGCTGTCCTTAAAAGACATGCTCTTTAAAGTTATTTTTGAAAAAACCCACAAAAGAAAAAACGTGCAGATTTAAACCTTTCTGAATAGGTAATTTTGGAAACATCAAAACGTTAGTTGATTCAGCTATCCCAGGGCTGGACTATAAAGCAGACTTCCTGCTTAGCCTACTATGGGTTACAGCGCATTACAACACCACCTTGGGAATTTCACCCAAGGGAATACTTAACCGATGTCATCTTCAAAGGAACCAGGACTCTAGAGCAAGCAACAGTCAGAGGCACAGCAGAATGGTGTAGAGAAAAAAGTTTATTAAGATGATGTGAGTGAGGCTGATGGTCTGGAGCCTGGAGGGTCTCTGGAGGAGAGGAGAACAGTTAGCCGTGGCCTGGGTGAGCTTAATGGAGAAGTGAGATTTTCCCGTGAGGGCTTACTGTATAGTTCGGTGTAGAAGCCTCTGGTGGGGGTTTGGTGCAGAGCCAGGGATGGCAGGTGTGAGTTCAGGTCTCCCAACGTGTTGGAGGGTGGTCAGGCAGAGGAGCAGAGAGCAAAGACCAGGGACTGCAGGGGGATGGACAGACAGGTGAGGTGCAGGAAGAATGTCCACAGGCTGCTGGTTTATGGAGTGGAGCTGAGGCATTGGCTGGTAGTTGAGAACTGCTGCTGAAGAGAAGACAAATGTTCAGAACAAGCGTACTCAGGAGTCTAAGCAGTGGAAGCAGACCTGATTACCGCTAGAGATAGCAGGACAATCTGGCACCCATCTCTGGTCCCTGAGCATCTTTAAGCTCTCCTAATCAGCCACTGATGGTCTGCAGCTGTGGCAGCCTGACACACCCTGTAGGAGGAGAGGGGAGAGAGAGAACAAAAACACACACCTGCACCCAGCACATGACAGTCCCCCCCCCTTAATGGACGCCACCCGGCGGACGACCAGAAGAAGAGGGACGGGAGGCCTGAAAGTCCGAGATGAGTGTTGGATCAAGGATGAAAGACCGAGGAACCCATGAGCGTTCCTCAGGGCCGTAGCCCTCCTAGTCAACCAAATACTGAAACCCACGTCCACGGGGACGAGAGCCAACAATCCTGTTGACTGTGTAGGCTGGGTGCCCGTCGATGATGCAGACAGGAGGAGGGTCGACAGGGGGACACAAAGGACTGGACCGGACAGGCTTGACTTGGGAGATGTGAAAGACTGGATGGACATGGAGATGTGAAGGGAGCTTGAGACAATCCGTGGATGGACCGGGGACAGA
>SSNR01000136.1:1341507-1396596 GCA_006937965.1 Callopanchax toddi
CAAAGGCTGAAGCTTGCCAGTGAAGGGTCAATAGCCTGGGAGAAAGGCCCAAAAAAGAAAGTTCCCCCAAACACCCGGGACACATGCACTCAGGAGTGAAGGGAGCCTTTGGCACTGCTGTCTCCACCTTCAGCACTCAGCCTGGAACATAAAACACAATTAAAACTACAAAAACTAGTTAAAAACATTATTAAATGGTGTGTCACCAAAGTCCTGCTAGTTTCCATTGTGAAAAGAGGAAGGTTCCTCTGTAACTGGGGTGTGATAATGTTCATCTGCTGCCGGCATCCGGTAGTCCAGTCATCTGGGTGAGCCACACCAAGGCTGGGCTGCCACCCACCGGGTATATGATCCAAGGTGAGGGAGACGCCCCGTCTGCAGCTGGGCCCAGTTAGCACTGAGCTAGCCCCACAGCCAGCAGCCTTACCAGACCGACTGGGACAACTGACAGCCAGACAGTGAAGCTTGATGCCACTCGCACCTCACAGAACCTCCACAGGATAAGGAACCAAACCCAGGCAGGAACCTTGAGCAGGTAAAGACAAACAAACAAAGAAAAACAGGCAGAACAGAGCAGCAGAGTCCTGAGAAGGAGGGGAGAGTCTCAGTCTCCAGACCAGACCACTGTAGAGGCTGCACCACAACGTTCCTTGTATGCATCCTTGGCATCCTTCTCTCCACAGGCGGTGGCAGAAATGACCCTTACCTGCAGAGCTCCTGACTGAGCAGCGTCACTCCTTAAATATAACTATTGCTGCTGGTGATAGGTCAACCAGTTTGGACCTCAATGATACTAAATTAGGAGCAGGTGGTTTACCCTGAGTGCTCATGCATGCTGCTGGCCATGCAGTGTGCAAGTGAAGAAGGGGGGGTCCAAAAAAATCCGGCAGCCATCGTAGGCTTACATCCCTCACATGTTGAACACTGAGTCAGAAGAAGGGCTGTTTTATATGACAGCATCCTCATTTCTACTGACTCCAAAGACTCAAACCATGGGTCACGCAGTTCATCCAGCACCAAGGTTAAATCTCCCGCTGTCAGAGTTCATTTTTACAAAACCTGAGAAATAAAGAATAAACAAATTGGTAGAAACAGGTTAAAAAAACATTTAAAAAACCCATCACATTAAGTTTTACTTTACTTCCTCAGGTCACAACAAAAGGCAAAAGGCGCTGGTAACGGTACTCTCAGTGATGAGATGGGGTTCGACTCCCTGCAGTGCCCTGCTCATTGTGTTGATATTGACAGGAGAGAAAATGGAGTTTGTTGGGAAAAAGTCTGAGTGACCTGCAAATAATGCAGACGTCATCAGAGGAACATCACGGTGTGTGGAGATGGTCTCCTATGGCCTTGAGCTGAAACATGCTCATCAACAGTGTCTTTTTAGTCAATTCAAACCTCTCTCCTCAGCTTTCAGTGGTCTAAAAGTAATTCACTTTAACCACAATTCAAAATCAATGTTGGATATTCATTATGAATTTCAGTAAAAATTGTATATTAGTCATCAGAAGATGCATAAAAGAAGACAAGCATGTGAAAAGTAGCACTACTGTATAGTGCTGTCAAAACTGAGAATCTTAGGTTTTTAAGTTTTGTGTCAAATTTGGACCCATAGAGTTTGGAAATCGGATCAGTTCCCAGGGTTCTGTGCACGTTCCGAGGGCCTTTTGTTATCAGTGAGGAGGACCTGTTAACATGGAGGCTGAGAGCCGTCTGAACAGCTGATCCACTCAAGGTTTCCTAACAGAACCTTGTGTTTAAGCAGCTAGATGAGTGTTAGCATCATGAATGGGTTATTGGTCCATTCAGGTTTTATCACCATTTCATTTGTAGAAACATGGTGAGATTTTCAGATGTGTCATTAAAATCTGACAAATGGCTCCGTTTTTAGGACCAGCTTTTATCAACCAAGGCTCCTGCAGGAGGTCAAAGTCAACATTAATAGAGCTGACGTTCAGACGGTTATTCAGGACTTCTGAAGGGAAACATGATCACATCACAGCTGCCCTCCATACGAGGCTTCCTATTGATTTCAGGGTCTACTTTAAAGATGTATTCCTTATTTTTAATGGTCTTAATGGTAGAACTGGTCTGAATCCCAATAATCTCCTGCTCTTGAACATCCCATTTGTAATATTTGATGACTTCCTGAATTATCAACAATATTCCTCCACACCACTAGTCTGCGCTGTGCACATTAGTCAAGTTCAACTGCAGTTATGGTTTGACTCCGCCCAGTTTCAACATCATGGTGGATAAATCTGATCCTACTCCTCAGTCTGGAGAACATCTAAGAGCTGCTCAAAACATCGATCTAAATCTCTGATAAAACCTATTTATTGGTATTTATTTGACTGGTTTTTAGTTCTAGAATTCAAGGCTTTTATTGTGAAAACTGTATTTTTTGTTTGTTTGTTTGTTTGACTATTTTATTTTTATTCATATTGATTGCTGATCTAACAATGTGCTACCCTATATTTCAGTGCTGTTTCAGCTAAAGTTGTTGTTTAATTAAATGAACTTGACTCAGCTCTCCAGTAAATGTTGTTGTTGTTGTTGATGATGACTGCCAGTAGGAAGCTTACTATTATTATTGTCATACACATATTTAAATAATAATCCTGTAGCCTTTTGTTGTTTTGTGAGATGCCAGCTGTTCTGTTCATATCATCCTCCCTCTGATGAAGTCTGACTCCTGAACCTGATGGTCTATTATTGCCTTTATGAATGCATTGTGTTGATGACGTTTGTTTTCTTCAATAAATAGCAACAATTTATTCAATTCAACCTTTAATTTGGACTCCAATACTAAACTTTGATTTGTTTTGCATCTTCAAAATTGTCATCAAGTCTTAAGGCCTCACCAATTAAATCAGGTTGTTTGTAGATTTATATGCATTGAGTGCATTTGTGATGATTTAATAACACACACTTTCTGTATTATTCAAGCACAAGTTGTCACAATATTCTTTGGTTATAACTAGTCTTTAAAAAACATTACCAATTTAATTTTAAAAAATTCCTTTTCTCAGGAAAACATCTGTTCTTCATTCTTTGACAGGACTTTGAGGTAAATGTGAATCTGATCAATGGTTTTATACCAAACTAAGTGTGATTTTTGAGTTTTAACACTCTTGGAATTGCTTTTACTATTAATTTAGTGTTTTATTGATAGAATAGCATTTATATGAATTCTGTGTTTTAAACACTGTTGGAAAATCTTTTACTATAAACTTGGTATTTACAATATTGTTAGGATAGTTTTGTAGTGTTGGGCAGAATATCACTGGTATAAAGTCAGTGTTTTAACCCTGGTATGTCCAGTTTTAAAACTGGTGTTTTATTGTTGATTTTATAATATTAGGTAGCAAAACCCATCCAGGGACAGGAGCTGAAAATTAGCAAAAGCTACACGCTCTAAACGCGTCGCATCAGTTGCATATCTGTACCTATGCTGGACAGCAGTGTCCCTGTCAAATAAATAAAGAATTGAATTGATTTAGAGGGTATCCCAGAGAGATGATTACAGGGGGCCATGGTGTTTCTTTGTCTTCATCCATATGTTTGTGCAAAATATTGTTAAAACATTTTAATCCTTTAGGATGTCACCCCATTTTGGATCATAAACTTGGCACAAAAAGTAAGAAATCTGGTGTTTGGTTGATTATTTCCTTTTTGTTTAATGATACTTCTGGCATGTTGTTGGAAACCCTGGTTGGTCACAAGGTATAACTTATAAGGACTGTGGATGGATTTGTGACTTCCAGTGATTTTGGACTTCTAGTCAAGAAGCATCATTACAACAAAGAAATCCACCAAACAAAGGTCCTTCATTTTGGAGCCTAGCAGAGATTATAAGACGACCCCCCCTTTTCAAGACTAATCTTCAGAAAAAAGATACTAAATTCACTTTTTAAAGAAACAATTTTTATTTAAATTTTGAGAAAATAATTTAAATAATACTACTAATAAAGACAGACTGCTTTAATATGTGCTTATTAACAGGGGTGCACACAACTAGTCCACCGTACTGATCTCTCTGCCCGAACGCACCTTTGCTGACAGGAGCTTTCACGGTCGGACTGTGCAGCTCCGCGATCATCAGACACTGATGAACTTCACATCCAGTTGTGGTGCTGTGATGGAGTTTTCATGTAGGGGAAGCTTGTTTACACACACACGCTGCTGCGGAAACATGCACAGACACACACACACAGCTGCGCCATGAACGAACAGACACACAAACCCGCTGCTGCTCCAAGATCGCACAGACACACAAACCCGCTGCGTGTGTGTGCGAGTGTGTGTGTGTGTGTGGGGGGGGGGGGGGGGGGGGGGGGGGGGGGGGGGGGGGGGGGGGGGGGGTGCATATAAAGAACGGTGAGACAGATGAGGTTCTGAGGGAGAATGTGTGTGTGAATCGAGCGACGCGAGCCCTCACCTGTACAGAGTCCGCTCGCTGAAAGCACCTGCTGGGTCTGGACATTTTCTGGACATTTCAATCCTCAGTGGACCTGTAACTTTGAGCTGGGACCTCTGGAACCGCTCGCGGTCTGAGCTTCTTCCTGCCGCTTTGACCAAAAAGCCTGCGCCCTCTGCTGGAAAAACTAGGGTGCCATAATAAGACAACCCCCCCCCCCCCCTTTTCATATTATGTTCAATGAAAAAAACCTTGTTTTATATGCGGGTCAATAAGGTAATAAAAGACAGTTACATAATACACAAAACCAACAGATCACGTTCACAGTAACTTCATTCCCCCCTTCTCTTTAGACAGGTGGTTTGTCCCAGTGAGGTGGATGATTGGGTAAATGCACACCAGCTGGGGATCTGTCAGGCTGCTCTCATCTGCACACTCCATGCAGCATGGCAACCACCAGTCAACCTCAAAGAAAGATACAATAGAACTTTCAAACAAATAAAATACCATCAACAATAGACACCTCACCTGTAGTGAGGGTGAGGCTGTGCAGAACCCTCACAATGTCAGAGACTGGTGATTCAAGACCTGTTAACCTCCCGCCCTATTGCACATCGCCTGCAAAGAAAAATGTGATTGAGGATCAAATCCAACAAATGTTGAAAGACAATATTATTGAACCTTTCACAAGCCCTTGGGTTGCTCCTGTGGTCATTGTCAACAGGGCAGCTATGGACCCAAGGTTCTGTGTGGACTTTCGAGGCCTCAACCAAGTGACCCTTATAGGTTCTAATCTTTTGCCTTGTGTGGATGAGTCTTTAAACTTTCTGGCAAGAGGAACATTTGTCTCACCATTGGACTTAGCATTGGCTATTGGCAGGTTGCTGTAGCGGAGGACTCTAAACCAAAAACTGTCTTTGTCTCACACTGCGGCCTGTTCCCGTTCTGTGTACTACCTTTCGGGCTCTGCAACACAACTGCAACGTTTCAGAGACTCATGAACTCGGTACTTGATGGTCTCATTTACAAGACGTGCAAAGTGTACCTTGACTGACATCATCAGGTGTTAAACCTGATCCAGACAAAGTTAAAGCAGCTATGTGGAGCTTTTTCTAAGTATCAAAGTTTTATAAATGTTTTAAATTATAGTGCAGGTCTAAACTATGATATATGGTTAGAGTTCCACAACATCTGTTATTCTTCTGAAAACCCTCCTTCCTCCTATAGACCCTTTTGAATTCTTTCTGACCGGGAACTTTTTCAGCCAATAAAATTCAAATTTTCGCATTGTGGGCTGTCAGTCAACGTGCACATGCTTTGTGCAAATCTGTAGAGGTGGGGGCTGCCCGCGCCCAGGACGCTGCGTGTCTCTCTATGTTACGACCTCCTAGTTGTCTAGGAGTGAGAAAAGGAGGCCAACACAAAACGATGATGTTCAAAGCAAAAGGATATTTATTATTCACAATAAAACAGGAGGAGGACCGTTCAAACTCAAACAACCTGACCAATGAGTATAAATAACTAAAAATCCCTCCTCTATTTGTAAATAAGTTAATTAAATTAAAATCAAAACAATAAATACTAAGATATATAAGTCTGGATAAAATCTCTATAAGGTCTGGAGAGGTAAAAACTAGACACTACAAGACAAAGATTAAAAGTGGAGTCCCACACTAAAATCACTTTGTCGGTCTAGTTAGACTTTTAAACTCTCTACTCTAAGACAAACTTAGAAAGTGGAATCCCCCACCCATAATCACTAAGTTTGTCTAATTAAACTACTTTAAAACTGCCATAAACACTCAGCACCAAACACAAACACCCAGGGGGACAGCAGAACCGTCTGCGCCCCAGAATGACTAGCTGAAGCGGCTCTTAAACTGTCCGCGATTGAAGATAGGATGCTCCGGGGTGCTGATGGCTGGAGCGAGTGGGAGGAGGAGGTCGGCAGGGCACCGGCGCTGTCCAAGGTGCTGGTCCGTAACACTCTGTTTACAGTCTCAGCCATCATGGAGGAGCCAGAACAAATTTTTTCTACTAAAAAGTTATCCATTCCCCAGCTACTGAGGGATTTATCTTTATTTTTAAACATTTCTCCTCACAGAATGGAAAGGCTTGCCAAGGATACGCATTTATTTTGGTGAAGAATTCCATTTTGGACCAAATGCAGTTCCTCATTTCCAGGTTCTGGAGTTTCAGTGCAGCAGCTCGCACTTTGAGAGCAATGTTTCATAAGCACAATGACAGACAGGTCTCAGACCCTCGTACAGAGTGAGAACATGATTTGTGAGCTGTGAATGATTGAACCCTGCAATGTAATCATAGTTTGAGCAGGAGCTGAAGCTCAGAGCCACAACGTACAGTTTATGCCTGGCTGATGCTATAGGTGGGGCTATAGAACACAGGAGGTTGGGAGAATGGATGTTTAGGGAGGGGCCGTGGTACGTTGGATTCAAAAACTGCTCTCTTGCTGAAATCCTCCACATATCTGCTTGAAGGCAGTTAAGGAGTTTAATGAAACATGTCTGGCAGTCCCTCGGCCTGACTGGTTATTACAGCTGTTTCATCTGGGATTATGCCTCTTCATGCTATTGCAAGAAAAGACATGGATTTCCACTGGGACAACAACTGCCAAAGAGCTCTGGACACCTTGAAGGACCTTGTCACATCAGCTGCTGTCCTTTCATTCCCGGACTTTGAACCCCCCTTTTCCATCCACACTGATGCATGCGATATTGGCCTTGGTGCAGCCTTGATGCAAAAGGATGATGAGGGTCATGAGTATGTTGTGGCCTTTGCTAGTTGCTCCCTTTACAAAGCTGAACTCCCCTACTGCACTTTGGAAAATGAGTGCCTCACTGTGATTTGGGCCCTAGAACACTTTCGCTCTTATGTTAAAGGTGTACATGTCACTATCTAAACTGACCACAACAGTCTCAAATGTCTCATGTCCCGTCAAAACCCCACAGGCCGGCTGGCCCACTGGTCTCTTCAACTAGAGGCCTTTGATTTCACAATAGTGCACAAACCTGGCGCATATAACAAAGTGCCAGACGCCCTGTCCCAAAATCTCTAACCTCTGACTTGTGACCATCCGGTGGACTTGTTGCCTGAGCATGCTGTTATTGGCAGTTTAGACTTTTGCGCCCTGCCCCCCATCATGCTGGTTGATCGTGCTCAACTGAGACAGCTACAGTTGGATGATCTTGTCATGGGTCCACTCCTCAGAGACATTGAAACTGATTCTCTGAACCGCTCAGACAGGGCCGATACGCAGCAGTATGTTGTGTATGACTCTCTACTCAGTAGAGAGTCATACACATGTAGAGTCACATGTAATACAGTAGAGTCTACTGTATTATAAGGATCCTAAGTCCTCATGTACTTCACATTCTTTGAAAGAGCTGTTTGCTCCTACTTCCCCTACTTCTATGAGAGGCACCTTGCTGGACTATTACCATGATCACCCCACTGCAGGTCACCTTGGTGTTTCTAAGACTTTAGCTAGACTGCGTTTCAGGTTTTTCTGGCCTAAGTTGGCCGCTGTTGGGAAATGCTATGTGACTTCATGCTCAGTCTGCCAGTTCACTAAGCCGTGTCAGAGAAAACCTGCAGGCCTTACGGTTCCCATTGTACCTCAGAAGCCTTGGGAACATGTGGGTGTTGATTTTGTTGGCCCGCTACCTCGTACCTCCGCAGGTAATGCATACTTGATTGTGTTTGTTGACTATTTGACTAGATGGATTGAAGTTAGTACTGTCAAAGAAGTTACTTCTCAGGTAGCAGCTGGTAATTTGTTACCGACATTTTTGCTAGACATGGCACTCCCACTTACTTGATTTCTGACAGAGAGTCCTCTTTCGTAAGTGAGCTGTTTAACCATGTTGTTTCTGCCTTGGGTTCTGTGCACAGACTCACTTCGGCTTATCACTCTCAGACAAATGCTACTGTTTCTCCTGCCACCCTGAAGCATTGTGCTGACCAGCTGTCCTTCATCTTCACTGACATCTTCAACTCCTCACTTGAGTCCTGTCACGTCCCAGCCTGTTTCAAGACATCCACCATTGTTCCCATCCCCAAAAAAAGCCAAAATCTCAGAACTAAACGACTAGAGACCAATAGCCCTGACATCTGTTGTTATGAAGTCCTTTGAAAGACTGGTCCTGTCACACCTCAAATCCATAACAGACCCCCTCCTGGACCCCTTGCAGTTTGCCTACAGAGCCAATAGGTCTGTAGATGATGCCGTTAACATGGCCCTTCAGCTCATTCTTCAACACCTGGACTCACCCGACAGCCACGTCAGAATATTATTTGTAGACTTCAGCTCCGCCTTTAACAGCATTATTCCAACCCTGCTGCAAGTCAAGCTAAATGAGCTGAACGTCCTCGACCCCACCTGCAGGTGGATAACAGACTTATTGTCTGACAGGAAGCAATATGTGAGGTTAGGGAAATGCACCTCTAATCCACAAACCATCAGCACCGGTGCCCCTCAAGGCTGTGTCCTCTCTCCCCTGCTCTTCTCCCTGTACACAAACAGCTGCACCTCCAGCCACCAGAATGTCAAACTGCTGAAGTTTGCTGACGATACAACCCTCATCTGACTCATATCCAGAGGGGATGAGTCAGCCTACAGATGTGAGATCGACAGCCTGACAGCCTGGTGCAGACTGAACAACCTGGAGTTAAACACGGTCAAAACAGTGGAGATAATCACGGACTTCAGGAAGAACTCGGGCCCACCTACCCCCATCTTCATCAATGACACCTCGGTAGACATTGTGGAATCGTATCGCTTCCTGGGTACCATCATCTCCCAAAACCTCAAATGGGAGACCAACATAATCTCCCTCATGAAAAAAGCACAACAGAGGATGTTCTTCTTGTGGCAGCTTAGAAAACTAAGCCTGCCAAAAGACACGATGATACACTTCTACACAGGTACCATCGAGTCCATCCTCTGCTCATCCATCTCCGTCTGGTATCCTGCTGCCCCTGTCAGGGACAGAACGAGGCTGCAACGCATCATCCGATCTGCAGAGAAGGTGATCGGCTGCAACCTACCCTCCCTAAAGGACTTGCACACCTCAAGAACCACAAAGAGGGCAAGAAAGATTGTGGCTGACCCTTCCCATCCTGGACACACACTGTTTGAACCTCTTCCTTCTGGGAGGAGGCTGAGATCCATCAAAACCAAAACAACAAGACACAGGAACAGTTTCTTCCCAGCTGCAGTTGGGCTGCTCAATGCAGCTGCATGATCCCCCTCCTCACCGTCAAAGATAAAAACACTGACCGCTAACTGTCCCGTTTAACTATTTTTCTTAATCAACATCCACCCTGTTTAGCTCATTGTTCACTCTCCTGCAATCTGTAGATGCTCAGTTATTTTTTGGTTAATAAGACTAATGTTTTGTTGATTTTTTTTACTTATTATTATATTCCTGTAAATTTTTGTTTTCTTGTCTTCTGCACTAAATACCAAAACAAATTCCTCGTCAATGTAACAGTTGACCTGGCAATAAATCTGATTCTGATTCTGAACGTGTCAACCAAACTCTGAAAACTGCAAGCCGCGCCTATGTGGGCGATTAACACACTTCATGGGACAAATTCCTCCCTCAGAGTTGCTTTGCTCTGCATATTGCCCCTCATGATAGTAGAGGACAGAGTCCCTCCATGATGCTTTATGGTCGTGAGTTAGACACACCATTCGACCTTATTACACAACCTTCTAGTGACAGTGTTGATGAACCAGGTGTGCCTTACTCTGAGACTCTCAGAGCCTCTCTTCAGGAAGCCCATGACCATGCCAGAGCAGCTCTTGACTACAGTCAAGACAGACAAAACCGCTATGACTTAAGATGTTGACATGCCACATTTGGTGTCGGTGACCTTGTTGGGTTAGGACACATCCCAGGTCGAATGCTGGTCTAATTTTGCTGCTAAACTTGCTCCACTGTTTGAGGGACCACTGCGTGGGTCTCAGAGGCTTGGTGATGTTAACTACAGGCTCACTTGGGTTGACTCCAGGGAGGAAGCTGGTGTTTATCATGTTGTGAATATGCAGCCCTTTCATATTTGGGACTCTTTCCCTTGTGAGGGCCACTCAGTTCCCTCTTGAGCCACAGAAGGGTCCGCTGACACATGAAACACTGATGCCATGGCTCATCTTGCCCCGACTGTTGACACAGACACTCTTTCTGACCTGTTACCCCTTGGTCTAACAGACATTGACTCTGCTACCAACGTGGACACTGTTTCTGATGGTATTTCACCCAGGTCCAGCCCAGACCCAGTTTCTATGGGCCATTATAACCTCAGGCTGAGACGTTGTCCAAGGATCATCTCTGGGTGGGATGTAAGGAGATGAACTAATGATTTCCACACTGCCAGGCTTAATGTGCAATATTCTGTTTTGGTTATGGTGGTGTTATTTGAGGGTGGATGTTTTTGTCCATTTTCCTTGACTCCATTTTACATCTCTTTTGTGTGTTTGAGTTAGCTTTTCTTTGTGTTATAGGTCACTTGGGTAGAAAAAACTATAATAAAAGAAGAAGAAGAAAAATAAACATTAAACAAAAAAGTAAAGAAAAGAAGTTAAGACAAGACAGCTCAAGAGGACCATTCATGGACCGGTACGGATCGGTTGTATGGACCGGTTTTACAATGGAAACAGACAAAATAGCGATCCGACCCGATCCAAACCGTTCCGACCCCTGCCATGGAAACATGACTTTATAGCCAAAATCCTGGAACGTTCAGTAGCTTCTCAGCTAACTGAACATCTTCATTCAAATTCAACTTTTTGAGACTTTTCAATCTGGATTCTGCTCTCACCGCAGTACAGAAACGGCTCTGATAAAAAAAAAAATTTAACTTCAGTATGTTCAAAACTCAGCTGCACGGCTCTTCACTCATAGAGATCACATAACCCCGGTCCTAAAAAGCCTTCATTGACTTCCCATTCAGCAGCGCATTCAATTCAAGATCTTACTCATCACCTACAAAGCCCTCGATAACCTTACCCCTTGTTATCTCTCTGATCTTCTGCGTCACCATCGCCCTTCTCACTGTCTCAGATCTTCTGCCTCCAATCTCCTTTCTCACACAATAACTTCAAAACATCGCACCATTGTGGACAGAGCTTTTTCTGTGGCTGCTCCCACCTTAATGGAACTCTCTCCCCCAACATATTCGTACTGCTGACTCACTTCAGAAATTCAAAACACCTCTGAAAACTTCCCTGTTTAACCAGGCATTGAGTAGTTGTTAACAACGCTATATAGAACTTATGCAATGTTACTACTACTACTACTATTACTACTACTACTATTACTACTACTACTACTATGAGTCCACAGTTATGTTTTATTTTCAAAATTATCATGTGAAAAACTCTTAAAATAACTGATGGATTTTTTAAATTATTTCATTTTAAAAACACTAAAATTCCCTCCTCTGTCAAAGTTGACACATTCATATTATATTTATAGAAATATTGTTGATATAATTCTACTAACGTTCTCTCATGGTGATGGTGAATATGCCATTTATAATTGATCACATAGTAATGGTCTGCTATCGCTCTGTAACCTGTCACAGACAGAATCCATGAAGTAGAAGTATTAAGATTATTAAACAATTCATAATTTGATTGTCCAGGTAATTAAATAATCTAATTAAAATTTTAACAACATTGAGTTTCCTCAGTCCTGATTTTAGATACCTTTATTTAGGAATAAAATAAAAAATATATATATAACACACCAGAAAGATTTGATGAGATCTGAACTGAAAACGAGTGCCGCAGAAAGCAGCCTGAGTTCCAACAGGCTGTAGAGAGGCTCAGAGCCGAGCTGCTGATGGAGGGTTTTGTGAAACGTCTCAGTCCAAAAGGAACAAACCAGAGGTGTCAGGATTTTAATGGTAACGTTGCTGAAACATTACGTCAGAAAACTGGCAGATGAAATGCTGTTCAGCTCCTACTTCAAACAGATTGTCCTTTTTGTTACGACTGTTCTGTAACAACATGTTTATCACAACCATCAATACTCCTAAAACATCAGGTTTCTTAAACCACACCAGGACATCCAGAGTGTGCTACAACCTAAGTAAACACATACTGTATTCCCTGTCCTTTCAATGGGCTCAGGTTGAATTTGTAATTCCAGAACAGCGGTCCATAACCGCCACACGAGCAGTTCAGAGCTAATGGAGCTGTTGCAGGTGATTTCCTACAGCTCAGCTCTCAGAGCTCTGCTAATGGCAGAAGGCTTTACAGGACGTAAACAAGAGCACGAGTCCATTGGCTTGTCAGCGTGAGGACGGGTTTGTCTCAGGCCCCTGTCCCGCTGTCCTCCCAGCTCACTGAGGCTGGTTAGAGACAGACATCAGCTGCTGTGATGGATTTTAGGTGGGCAATTCCCTGACTTCGTGATTGCATAAAGAGAGACAGCTGCTGGGAGAAGTTGCATTCCTGCAGGAGCTGGAGAGCCATGATTTTCCATCTGTTTAACAGAGTCGTTGCCTTTTTCTAGACGAGTAAATAAAAAATGCTGCCAAGATGTGAAAGGATGTCAGTAAAACGCTCATTATATAGCAATTACTGCACAAATTCCCATTTCCTTTTTAAGTCCAGCTTGAAAGTCAATCCCACACCGAAGGCCTCTTTAAACAGTGAGACACGAGGCAGTGGAGTGAAGACTTACAGTACCCATAATGCTCTTCAAACGTTCTTTTTTATTTTACCCCCCTAAAAAGGATTCATACTTTAAAAGATGCTCACTGATGTACTAAAGCAGCGTTTCCCAAACTGTTTTGACTTGCGTATACCCCTGAGCCATTTTCTCAGACCACAAGTACCCCCTTACTCAAATGTGTTGATGATTCTTCAAAAATAAAACATACAACTGATTATTAAATAGAAATCATTTTATTGACTCTCCCTAACTTGAACATTTAATTCTCAAACATTTGATTATTTTCACTATTTATATATAGCTCAGAAACAATTATGCCATGAAAGCAAATAAGCAATCTGAAAATAAATACTAAATAACAAAACAAAAAGTGAATAAACCTCCTTTTGTTCTAACAAACACTGGAGCTCTTTTGAATAAGTCTAACTCTAGTCTGTCCTTTATGTAGTTGTTTATGCCTGTTTTTGCTTGCTCTTTGCATTGATAAAAGCTGGGTTTATTATTCATTAAGCATTCCAGCACCTTATATTTTATTTTACCAGGGCTCAGCGAATGCTGTCCAATAACCATTGTCTGGGAACAAGGGTGCACACGATTTTTCATCAGAGGTTCTCATGGGAGAACCTGGACCTGGTCTCTGGTCCGCACGTTGTGGGGGGGGGGGGGGGGAATGATGATGATTTTGATTATAAGCTGTCGCTGTTGATTGTGAGTTGCGTGCATGAATCGGATGTATTGTGATTGTGTGTGTGTGTTGAGGTGTGCGTCAATGGAGCCGTGCGTTACCGGTGCGGTGCCACACGCATTAGACTTGCTGTGTGTGTGTGTGTGTGTGTGTGTGTGTGTGTGTGTGTGTGTGTGTGTGTGTGTGTGTGTGTGTGTGTGTGTGTGTGTGTGTGGTGTGTGTGTGTGTGTGTGTGTGTGTGTGTGTGTGTGTGTGTGTGTACAAGCGAGCGTCAAAGGAGCTGAACGTTTCCGGAGTGGTGCCACGTACACTGGAGATGCTGTGAGTCTGTGTGTGTGTGCTAGCTTCAGAGGCCATGTGAGCACTCAGTCGCTGTGCTGCAGCAGGATGAGGAGCTCGTCAGATCAAGGGGTTCTCCATAGAGACCGCGCAGGTCTGCAAAAGAGTGTTCGGGCCGTCGGTTCTGGTACGCATGAATTAAATCAGGTTCTCTTGCAGACCTGCGTACGGAATCGTATTGCATTCACCCGAAAAAAATTAAAAAGCTCTGTTTTTCTAACCTGCGGACTATGTGCAGGCCTAAATTAAATCTTAAATGTTTCCACGTACCCCCTGTAATGCGCTCATGTACCACTAGGGGTACGCGTACCCCTGCTTGGGAATCACTGCACTAATGCAATGGAAGCTTTAGATAATGACACCTACTGGGGGATATTAAAAGGACATGTTCTGTTGTTAGTCTTATTTTATTATTAAAAGGACATTTTTCTACCTCCTCCTAGAACCGTCACCTTATCGTGGTGGAGGAGTTTGAGTGCCCACCAACGACTGGTCCTAGGTGAAGGGTGAGACAAAGAGCGGTTCAGAAGACGTTTACTAGAGACAACATCAAAGAGTTTGAGTACCCGGCCCGGAGGGTTACCAGGGTCCCACCCTGGAGCCAGGCTTGGGGTTGGGGCCGGTGGGCAAGCACCTGGTGGCTGGACTTTTGCCCATGGGGCCAGGCCGGGCCCAGCCCAAACCGGATACATGTTCTCATCCAACTGTGGACCCACCACCTGCAGGTGGATCATGAAGGGTCCGGTGCAATGTGGATCGGGTGGCAGACTGAGGCGGAAGCTTTGGCGGTCTGATCTTGGACAAGAAAATGGCTATTGGGACATGGAACGTCACTTCTCTGGCAGGGAAGGAGCTGGAACTTGTGGAAGTGGTTGAGTGGTACTGGCTAGATATAGTCAGGCTCACCTCAACTCATAGCGTTGGCTCTGGAACCAGAGTCCTGGAGAAGGGTTGGACTCTCTTCTTTGCTGGAGTTGATCCGGGTGAGAGGCGGAGGGCTGGGGTGGGCTTTCTGTTAGCCCCAAGACTCTCTGCCTGTATGTTGGGGTTTACCCCGGGGGACGAAAGGGCAGCTTCCCTGCGCCTTTGAGTCGGGGAACAGGTCCTGACTGTTGTTTGTGCTTATGCACCAAATAGCAGTTGAGAGTACCCACCCTTTTTGGAGTCCCTGGGATAAGTGCTGGATGGCGCTCTGACTGGAGACTCCATTGTCCTGCTGGGGGACTTTAACTCTCACGTGGGCGATGACAGCATGGCCTGGAGGGGCATGATTGGGAGGAGTGGCCTACCCACTCTGAACCAGAGAGGTGTTTTGTTATTGAACTTCTGTGCAGGTCGCAGTCTGGCCATAACGAACACCATGTTAGAACATTAGGATGCCCATTGGTACACCTGGTACCAGGGCAGTCTAGGTTACAGGTCAATGATTGACTTTGTAGTTGTATCATCTGACCTGAGACCGTATGTTTTGGACACTCGGATGAAGAGAGGAGCGGAGCTGTCAACTGATCACCACCTGGTGAGTTGGATCAGATGGCAGGGGAAGATGCCACGCAGACCTGGTAGACCCAAACATATAGTGAGGGTCTGCTGGGAACGCCTGGCAGAAGAGCCTGTCAAGATGGTCTTCAACTCCCACCTCCGGCAGAGCTTTGACCGCGTCCTGAGAGTAGGGGTGACATTGAGTCTGAATAGGCCTTGTGCTGCTCTGCGATTGTTGAGGCGGTTACTGCTAGCTGTGGTCGCAAGGTGGCCAGTGCCAGTCGTGGCGGTAACCCCCGTACCCGCTGGTGGACACCAGAGGTTAGGGAAGCCGTCAGGCTGAAGAAGGAGGCCTACAGGGCGTGGCTGGTCTGTGGGTCTCCAGAAGCAGCAGACAGGTACCGGAGAGCCAAGCGGAGTGCAGCAGTGGCAGTTTCAGAAGCAAAATCTCAGGTGTGGGAGGAGTTTGGCGAGGCCATGGAGAAAAACTAATCCAAAGTAGGGTTAGGGCTCCCAAGATGTTCTGGCAAATTGTCTGGCACCTCAGTTTCCTTCGCAGGGTGAGGAGCTTGGACATCTGGGAGGGACTTGGAGTAGAGCCACTTCTCCTCCACATCGAAAGAAGTCAGTTGAGGTGGTTCGAGCATCTGGTCAGGATGCCTCCTGG
Organism: Callopanchax toddi; assembly: GCA_006937965.1. NCBI lineage: Eukaryota > Metazoa > Chordata > Actinopteri > Cyprinodontiformes > Nothobranchiidae > Callopanchax > Callopanchax toddi. The sequence goes on from SSNR01000136.1 coordinate 1,357,806, forward strand.
ACGCCTTCCTTGGGAGTTGTTTTGGGCATGTCCTGCCGGCAGGAGGCCCCCAGGTTGACCCAGGAGAAGCTGGAGAAAATACATCTCCAGGTTGGCCAGGGAACGTCTGGGTGTCCCAGCTGAGGAGCTGGTGGACTTGGCTGAGGAGAGGACGGCCTGGGATGCCTGACTTGAGATGATGGGAGGAAGGCGAGGCAAGTAGAGGCGAGGCGAGACATTTTTCTACAGTTTTTTTTACTAAAAAAGATATTTTTGATTTTTTGCTATAGTGTTTTTTTTTACTCTTTTTCTACTTTAAACATCTTTTGGTTTTATTTTAATAAAAAATGTTTTATTTAGTTATTAAGTTTCATGATCATGATTTCATTTTTTAAGTCACTTTGGGTGAAAGCATTTGCCAAATACAGACGTAGAGTATGTTTACTAAACATACTTTAAAGTTTAGTATAATTTGCTTGTAGAAAATAAAAACTTATTACTTTTTAACTTTACTTTTAAAATCTTTTTTGCAAAAGCTTCTTATTTATTTCATTTAAATGTAAAAACAAGTTATCAAAAATGATCATTAGTCCTATAAAGGGTTTGAAACATTTAACTGATTTTCATTGTAAATGTTTGTCATGTTATTTAAAAAAAAAACATTAATAGTGTACATGTTAAATAATTTTTCTGAATTTCTCTCCAACCCCCTCCTCTTAGGAACATGCCCTGTCAGGTGACCACGCCCTCTTCACATGACACCCCACAGTTTGTTTGGATTCTCAAAGTCTCAGCTTCATTAGAAATGTTTTATTCCCTCTTTAGGCCGTTCAGGATCTATTAACACAGTTCATTTATCAGCCCTGCTCCAGCTAAAGTGTTCAGTCCCTCACACACTTTCATGCACTCACATGTGCACGCACACACACACTCACATGCACACACTCACGTGCACACACACACAGAGTAAACTGGGAATCCTGATGATGATGATCTATATGATGATGATCTATTTGATGATGATGTATATGATGATCTATATTTTTTATTTTATTTCATTTCCCCCCCGTGTCCTGTCCAGCTGTATAGCAAACAGAATTGATGTCTGAGTGCCAGAACAAGCCCAACAGTATTCCCTGTTTTAAAGAGTTTCAGGCTGCAGCATTAAGAGATGTCAGAATAAATGTTTTCTAAACCTGAAAAGCTTCCCATAGTTCTACAATCTGATGAAGATGATGGCAAAACAAGTTTCCAATGTCCAGCAAACGGTTTTAGTTTTACAGTCTTGTCTCATTAGAAGTGATTCTTTCTCAGTTTTCCTAGCTCTGCTGTAAACACTGACAATAAAGAACCCAGACTTTGACTTCGATTACACACTGCTGAAATATTCTGCATGGATTAAAATAGCAGAGAGCCTTGGAGCTGGTTGGTTGAGGCGTAATCTCCAGATGGGCCTCACATGGCTCTGGATTTAATGGAGGAGCTTCTGATGTGGATTTCAGTGAAAACATCCAGAAACTCACAGAAACTGTTAGCAATTCTCTGATGGCAGGAAGACAATGAGCAGGAGGGACAGTTAGTCACCACAGCATTGCTGTGACCAGTGGCACATAGGAGGACATTCCTTATCATGGATGTCTTGTCCCCCACTTGTCCTGTTCTGACAGTTTAGGCAGTCAGAACATTGAGTCTGCGGACCTTGATATGTCAGAGCAGATTTTGTTTTCTACAACAGGGAAAGTATGATGTACTTGAGTATAGTGTTCTTGACTATGGTATACTTTTCATGTGGCTTAATCATGTTTATTGAAGCCATGGCATGACAGACCGCATCCTCCTAGGCAACAGTGTGGACGGGCAGAGAGAAAAGTACAGGTACAAATAAAACACAAGCAAGAAACGAACAAATAAAAACAAAACAAAAAATTAAAACCCCAGAACAAAAAGAATGGGGTGACAAAGAGAGAGGGGGAGATAATAATGGACAAAACCACTAGCAGAGCTATCATGGACATCTTTAACCTCAGGGACAACATGTTGGGTATGGCACAGTGTAGCCTGGTTTTAGAGACCGGAGTGATGCTGAACTCAGCTTTATAAATAAAGTGTATAACTCACCAGGGTACATACAAGGTACTTACAGGTGTATGTAAGGAGTAAGTACCTTTAAAACCTCTAGATCACCTCCGTGTTTTCAGATTGCTCTGTGACAGTTAGGTCAAAAACAGAGGTCTGGTTGCCAGGGTGTATGATTCTCTACCATCCTCCACTCAACCCTGATTGTTGTAATTCTCAGAAATATCACATTGAGTCTCACACGTCTTTATAGACCGGGAGGATGAAATATGGGGCCTGGATTGACAAAAGATTCATGATTCACAGACACATAGTGGGGGTGAAAATATCGATATGCCAGTGCATCTCAGTTAAACCCAGAACAGAGTGCACTGAGGGGTTTGATTTTATAAACACACTGTTTGATAGAGCAACTGTTGGCTTAGGGTTATCTCCTCATTAGCTCAGGTTGACGTTAATCAAACTGCAAATGAAGATTCTCACAGACAGGTATTTTTGCCAATCTGCTGTTACATCTACTTTTTATTTATTTATATTAGCATCTTTTCCATGTCACAAGCATAATAATACCTCACCATGAAGAGCCTCAAGGTTGTCGTGACATCAGAAACTCTCCTAACATGAGAAGGTGGTTTTGTGCCTTTAAAGAGTCATTTCATGTTTTTATAGTTACATGGTTTGTGTATTCTTGGGGTTATCCTGGATCACATGTACACCTTAGATCTCGTTTGGCAGGTGCAAAACATCGCGGCTAAGATAGCAGCTAGCCCATGGGTGTAGGCTAATCCCGTCTGGTGTTGACGTTTCATGCGGGTCGTGTGTAATCAATTCCACGGATTTATTTACCTGTGAGGTGTCGTAGAGGAAGGCTTTGATTATCAGGTCGGTGTAGGAGAGATTAACCCAGGCGTAGCTGCGGGATGACATCGCCTGGTTCAGCCTCGGGTCTGCATGTCAGCCAAGCCGCAGCTGGGAGTCACTGAGCCGGAGGGGAGTGCGTGGAGAGCAGGGAGCCTCTGCTGTTCTGTCCGGCAGTGGTCCTCCGTCGCCATACCGGCCGTGGGGGGGTCGACCTGTCTGCTTCATAATCATCATCCTCTCTCTGGTTTGTTGTTTTTACCTTCCGGCTTCACCGTGCTCGAGTCAGCTCGCAGAGACATTCAGGTCTTGTCAGGTTTGGGCTGAATTATTTATATATTTATTTATCTGTGAGGTGGTGTTGAGAAAATCTTTCAGAACATTATTTTCTACTATATTTCAACCTGTGGTTAATAATCAGACTGCTTAAACTGTGAAATGCTTGCTGAAACAATCCTTCCTCTGCAGGAGGTTCTCCCCTAGCGTTCTTAGACCGGTTCTGCCGTAAAGCAGAAAGTTACATCATCGGCTGAGGTACGGGCTGGGGCTCAAAACTCTCTAGTGCGGTATCTGACCAGTAGAGGGGCGCAGAGTGCTGTCAAACATGAAACTGGTCAAGTTTTATAAATAATAAATATCTAAATAATCATTGAGATCAATTTTAATGCTCTAACTTAAAGTGTTAAAAACTGCTCAGTATTGCTTTAAACACACAGCACACTTTTATTTATAAAAATTGGGAAAAAAAATGTTCATGAGAGTCTATGGGTTGCCAGCCTGCTTATTTTGGTCAACAGCTCTGACCAGGTCCCGCAGAACGTCTAGGAAATTTTGGTTAAATTTCCGCTGTTCAGCCAGTTCAGTCCGGCGCTGATCGGCCTCCGTCTCCCTGGAGAGGAGCATCTCCTCCATCAGACCCAAATTTCTATTGTCAGATTTGGCCACCATTTCCCGATCGACCTCAACCATCTCCTTCATAACTGAACATATGGATGATGTCTCAGTGTTGGTTCTTGGTCTTTTAGCTGGATTTGGAGGCAGAGAAATAAACAATTAAAGAAGCGTACATCACTGCCTTTCTAAAACCTTACACTCCCTCCAGGTCCCCTCAGGTTCTCAGACCAAGGTCTGCTCTCAGTTCCCAAAACCAGACTGAAAACCAAAGGAGACAGAGCCTTTTCAAATGTAGCTCCAAGACTCTGGAACTCTCTTCCACTCTCACTGAGGTCTGTGGACTCAGTAGACTCATTTAAGAAGAAGTTAAAAACTCATCTGTTTAAATCTGTCTTTGTTTAAGTTTGTTTTCATTTGTGTCATGTTTATTCAACCCTTACTCATTTATTCAAATCTGTTTATTTTTAACTATGTTTTCTCATGTTAAGCGCTTTGTGATTTTTTTATCTTGAGAGGCGCTCCATAAATAAAGTTTTACTTACTTACTACAGGAGGTGTCGACTCGGGACGAGAAACCCAGACCCTACCCCAGTCTGAAAAGAAAAACCAGTACCAACCTAGTACTGAACCGTACCGACACCACACTAATGAGAAAGGGCTAAATGAGGACTAGCTTGGAACCGGCTTGCTAGCCACACCCTGCAGGAGAGAGGTAAGAACATGCTTAGCACATAGAGAATACAACAGATGGGTTATTATTATTTTACTAATATTTCAGACTAGTTGGGTTATTCTAAAAGAGGGAGATATTGTGAGGTAGCTTAGTGTTCATGGGAGGGTTCCATGGTGGTCAAGGGAGCCATGTGTGATGATGTAACAAGGTCAATGTTGTTAAGCTGGAGCTGTTACTTGTTAGCTTGGTTGTGGAGTCATAAGAAACCTGAGGTGTTCCCCGTTTTTGTGAAAATGCTGCTATTGAATGCTGACAAAGTTGATGTAAAACAGGTGAGAGCTCCTCTGCAAATGTTTTAAGAAGAAAAGTAGACATGTTGTCTGGCCCCATCGCATTCCTTATGTTCATGATCTCAAAGCCCTGGGTGACAGAATGAGGGTCAGTATCAATCCTTTCCTCTTTGGCATTACAAGATACATTTTCTAACATTTCACAGCATTCCCTGAAGGTATCAGATTCAAAACGAAGGTAACAGTTTTCCAGCTTGTTGGCTCTTCCAGATTCATTTTGAGCAGACCTAACCTTCCTATTGGTGGTCCTAGTGGTCATACCTTGGGCAGAGTCTCAGTTTCCTGGAGTTTGAATTGGACACTTGTGCTTCTGCTTGTCTCCTCTGCTGTTTGAAGCAGATCAATTGGATTCAGTTATTTAGTTGTCTTGTTGCTATAAAGCAGAGTAACGCTGTAACAAGTATCAGGCATCATTAAGGAACCTGTTGAAATGACTGCGACGGCTGTAGTTTGAACACATGTAAAACAAAGTGAGTGAAGAATCTTTTTTCACCAGTCACCCAAAGATAAGGGGTGTTTGAAGCTGTGGCATGACTTTGTTTTGACAAGCTGAAAATTTCTTCAAACCTAATATTTACAACAGGAAAGCATTTTCACACTAAACACTAGACGGGGCGGATGAGCCCCAAAGTGCTTTACATCAGTTTAGCTAAGCTGGAGGGTGAGCTGTACTCATCACCACATGACTCACGAGGTCAATGTTAATGTGTGTTGGTTGCCTCTTTGTATTCCGTAAGCGTTGCTACAAGTAAAACTGGAGAGGTCTGGCCTCAGCGCCCGGTCTGGATCACAGGCCTGGGTCTAAACATGCTGACAAAGTGCAGGTGTCCTCTGCCTCTCCGCATCGTGGTGGATAACGTTAGATTGGAGTAGAGCTTCCTTTAGAGCTTTTAAATGGAGCCACAGGTCAAGGGCTCCCATCTTAGGCCCTGATCAATATGGTGACCCCTCCCCCTCTCGTCAGTGCACAGAGAGGGAGAGGTGTAAACCAGACGCTGACCGATGACCCTCCTGCCATACTACCTGCCCCTACAGAGGAAGCCTCTGATGGATGGCTGCTCCAGATTGCTCATGTTGCCTGTTTGTATAAAGGAATCATCATTTCTCAACACTTCTTGTCTCTTCAGTGTAAAGCAACTTCCCTTTTGAAGTCCTAGAGTTGTAATTTATCAACATGTTAGAACAAATTTAAACCCAGACACTGAATGTTGACCTTTTCTGACAGACATGGTGCTTCAAACACCATGAAGGGAAGGGATTCCATCAGATTTTGTTAACATGCATAACTTCTCAGTCATGTATATTTTCCTTTCTGTCCTTTTTCATGAACATACACTCTGAATACATCTTTTTCTCCTGCTCTTCCCAGCCTACACCCCCCTCAGACGTAGCGTACAACCTGGCCTGATAATGCACTCTCCACACTTCAGGACTGCTTCAAACGGACAGACTGGGCTATATTTCAACAACAGGAGCTTGAGACACTCACAGGAATGGTTCTGGAGTATATCAAGTTCTGCATTGGAAATGTGACTATGGACAAAAACATCCGGGTTTCCGCAAATCAGAAACCCTGGACCCTGGACCAGCCAGGTCCATACACTGCTCAGAGCCCGTGATGCTGCCTTCAGGTCAGGTGACAGGTACAGGGATGCCTGCTCAGCTCTGAAAAGTGGAATTTAAAAATCCAAGAGGGACTACAAAAGGAAGATAGAGACCCACCTGTAACTAGTCATAATACTCAGGAGGTGTGGCAGGGAATACAGAATATAACAATCCCACGATGCAACAGCAGGTGACCAGAGTGCGCTGCTAGCTGAGGAGCTGAACTTCTTCTTTGCAGCAGCACTCACCGGCTACAGCCCCGCTCTCACCTCCTCCTGGTTCCTGCACCATTCCACTAACTGTAAAGGAGGATGATGTCAGAAAGGTGCTCCTGGCGGTGAACCACACAAAAGTGACCAGCCCAGAAGGAGTACCCGGCAAGGTATGTGCCCACCAGCTCACAACCATATTCACCAAAATCTTCAACCTGTCCCTCGCCCAGGCAGTCATACCCATAGATATCATATATATCACTAGATATCTCATCCACGCTGTTCGTCAACGGATCCTGACGTCCCTACACCGGCGGCCATCTTAGTTCATACAGCTGCCCCCTTTCTTACATTGGTGTCAATGAAGTATGTACTAATAAATACCTCTAACTTGCTCAATTTGTAACCGATTTTCAAACAGTTTGCATTTTTATAAACATCAGAGACGTGATGACCGTTTGGTACGGACTGAAACCCATGCGTCGGAACTCGAGTCAGTCCAGAGGTAAAGGCAGAGCGTGACTGCGCTCACGGCAACATGAAAGCAACGCTCAGCAAACTAAAGTGAACTTAGAAGAAGTTTCATGATAAATAGTCAGACTAGCTGACGGGATTCCCCAAATCATATATTGGAGCGTTAACTCTCATCCACAGAGCATAGGATGGCGCGCAATGTAACAGGAAACTGCAGGAGGAGGAGACAGGAAGAGGAAAGGAGATGGAAGCAGTTGGAGTCAAACTATAATGAATAGGTAGCCCCACCTCACATGCGACTGGATAAAGGACTTTCTCGCCAACCACCTCCAGACTGTGAGACTCGAACCCCACCTCTCCTCCACCTGCACACAGAACACCGGCTCCCCACAAGGCTGTGTGCTGAGCCCCCTCCGGTTCTGTCTCTACATCCACAACTGCAGTCCAGCCCACAACAACAACCTGCTACTGACCTTCTACCACACATCCATCGAGAGCCTGCTGACCTACTGCATCACAGTATGGTACGGCAGCTGCACCATGTCTGACAGGGAGAGGCTGCAGAGGGTTGTGAAGACAGTCCAGAAGATCACTGGATGCTCCCTACCCCCCTGATGGACATTTACACCTCCCACTGCCTCAGCAGAGCGGAAAAAATCATCAGGGACAACTCCCACCCTGGCTGTGACCTGTTTGACCTGCTGCCCTCCTGGAGGCGCTACAGGTGCATCACAACCAGGCCACCTTAAACTCCAACATGCACTGACTCAACCCCTCAGGTCTCCATTCTACTCATCAATCTGTGCAATATCCAGTAATGATAAGCTACTGGCAATAACATCAATATCTAATATGTCTATAGAGCAACTTTACACCATTTGTTTGTATTTTTATTGTTTTTTACTGTGTGTGACTGAACTGAAGGAGCTGCTTTTAATCTCATTGGACTGGTGTTTCTTTACATTTGAGTACCAGGAGCGGTCATTCCTACACCAAGTTATGTCACATTCAGGATCTTGTTTTAAAATATTCCATCTGATCTGATTAGTGATATCTAGATGTATTTGTCATTTATTTATTGCCATAATCCTTGCCAAAAAAGTCATATTATATACATATTTTTGATGCTGTTTCAGGCAAATGCTTGCAATGTTTACAAAGTTAAAAGAAATAAGAATTTTTCTGTTTCCAAAGCAAATATTAGTTTTAAATACCAGACCTGTGTCAATGCGTTACAGGTTGTGGTCTGAACTGAGTCCCACTATCAGTCAACAGGAGCTGCTCACTGAGTTACATCAGGCAGGAGAAAATCATGAGCTTCATGATGGCTCACAAGATGGAGACCACTGAACGCCTTTACATCTGGAAGTTGTTGTAACTGTTTTTTTGTTTCCACCACTTGCCTTCAAATCTAAACCTGAAGGTAATGTCACGTGCTTTGACAGCTCTGAGAAACACGTCCCTCCTAGCATGACTGCTGATGTATTTTTAATGCTCCGTTGATTCTCACAGTGTGGACAGAGGATTTCTGGTTGGTGATGATGAGTAACGGTCTGTTGATTCATGGCTAAGTCAAATCTGAGAGACTGTGTCTTCCTCAGGGAAATAACTAACATGCTTTAGGAAAGAGCAAATTTTGGAAATAAAATTATGTTTTTTTTTTCATGAGAAACCTTTCATTACACTGCTAATGTTTCCACCACAGAGACAAAGTCCTGCTTGCTTCATTGTTTAAAGTTTTTAATGTTCATTCAAGATGCAAAAACACATCCACAGAATGATTAACTCCAGTCAGGCCTGGCTTAGCATCATCAGGTTTGGCCCCATAAATCATGGCGTAATTCATCATTAATTCATACCTTTCATTAAGACATTTGTCATCATCTGTCAGAGTCAAGCTGAGACATTTTCTAAATCTTCTGAGAACCAGACACATTACCATCACAGTTCTCTCTAATGGAGCTGGTATTCAATTAGTCTAAGTTTAGTACAGACAGGAAGCTGATCATCTGAGTCTTTTATGCAGGATGTTGCGTAATGCTGCACATACTGTAGATGAATCCCTGCTGCCTGTAACAGTGTGTTTTGTCCTACACTCTGGTCCAGTTTTGTGATATTTGACGTGGATGTTGTGACTGTTCGATTCCCTCGCTTGCCCCCCCTCCCCGCATGTGAGAAGCAGCCTAAATGAACAGACACATGCAAACAGCCCAGAAAAACACAGGTGTTAAAACAGTCCTCTGAACTCTGGATCACTTTGACATGTTTTGGTTTCATTAACACCGTATTAATTCATCTGAGCCTTCGATACACCTGCACTGTGAATTTAGAGCCTTTCTACATACTGACACATTCCTAAGCAACAGCTTGACTTGTCATGCCTCTCCTTCTCCATGCCCCCACCTTTGATAGTCACAGCAATTCACCCCCCCCCCCCCCCCCCCCCCCCCCCCCCCTTTCTACACACACCTCAGCCTGACTCAGCCATGTTGTTTTGACAGACAGTGTAGAAAAACAGCTGCTGGCTGTGTGTAGCAAAGCTTGATGTAAAAAGGTCACACAAGTGTTGGCTGACACAATAAAAATGCAATCCATTAAGAGCTTGAAGATGATAGCAGCAGCAGTTTGTAACTCATCAGCTTTGTTAATGGCCTGTCTTAATGTTCACTGTTAGCTGATGTCATGACACATCAAGTGAGCCTGAACACACAAGTTGGAATGTGTTCTGTCGTGACACGCAACAATAACAACCAGCAGGATCACTTTATTACCACGTCTGAGTGATTCACTTAAATAAGGCTTATAGGATTGGAAGTCAGTAGTGATAAACAGGCAGATCTCTCAGGTGAGTTAGCTTTAAAAACAAGAACAGAACACATTACAGATGCACCAATAGTACATTTTTACAAACAAGTTACCAAGATGGGGACAAATGTCTTAATGAAAGGAATGAATTAATGATGAATTACGTCAAGTTACCAAGTAAACCAAGTTGACTTGTGTCCACAGTAAAGGCCACAGCCGGGATTCTAACCCAGCTGTGGCCTTTCTGCGTGGCGTTAGCATGTTCTCACCATGCATGCGTAGGTTTTCTCCAGGTACTCCGGTTTCCCCCACATATCACAACATGCTCTATAGGTCACTGAATGTAAGTTGCTTTGGGTAAAAGCATCCGCAAAATTAATAAACATAAACAAGTACTTACAGATGCTGATATTGAGAAGCAATACCCAGAACTAATAAATTCAATTGACATAAGCTATGGTTTGTACAGGTTTGGTACAACAGAAGGTCATAAACAACAAAGCAGCTGGTATGTTGACCATAAAACTAAAGTTCTGTATTTTTCCTTCAGTCTGAATTTAAACGGTCCACAGGTCAAGATTCAACTCCAGAAAGGCTTCTATCTCTCCTGAGTAAGAAAATATTACAAAAATCAAACACAACAAAGTAAAAAAATTGATCTGGTCTTGATGTGAAATCTCATCTCGTCTTGTCTCATCTTCTTCCGCTTATCCGGGTCCGGGTCGCGGGGGCAGCATCCCAATTAGGGAGTTCCAGACAGTCCTCTACCCAGCCACTTCTACCAGCTCCTCCGGCAGGATCCCAAGGCGCTCCAGGGCCAAACCAGAGATATATTTTCTCCAACGTGTCCTGGGTCGACCCGGGGGCCTCCTGCTGGCAGGACATGCCTGAAACACCTCCCTGGGGAGGCGTCCAGGGGGCATCCTAACAAGATGCCCGAACCACCTCAGCTGGCTCCTTTCGACATGGAGGAGCAGCGGTTCTACTCCATCTCTCCCGAATGTCCAAGCTCCTCACCCTATCCCTAAGGCTGAGCCCGGCCACCCTACGGAGAAAACTCATTTCGGCCGCTTGTATCCGCGATCTCGTTCTTTCGGTCATTACCCAAAGCTTATGACCATAGGTGAGGATTGGGCGGTAGATCGACCGGTAAATCGAGAGCCTTGCTTTCTGGCTCAGCTCCTTCTTTACCACAACAGACCGATTCAGCGTCCGCATCACTGCAGACACTGCCCCAATCCGCCTGTCGATCTCCCGCTCCCTCCTTCCTTCCCTCACTCCTGAACAAGACCCCGAGATACTTGAACTCCTCCACTTGAGGCAGGATCTCTCTCCCAACCTGGAGTTGGCAAGCCACCCTTTTCCGACCGAGAACCATGGCCTCAGACTTGATGTGAAATTCAAAAGCAAAACTTCTCAGCTAGCTTCTTGGATCAATTTTTCCCTCAGCTGATCAATAGCTGACCTGTTGGATCTTTAATTTTATGCATGTTGTTCTAAAGTAGTTGTTTGATGTAGAAGTGTATCAGGCTGAGTAACAGCACAACCAGGAGTTTCTCAAAGGCTAACGTCAGGCTAACATGGACCTGCAGGGATTAAATGTACCTGTGTGTATAAATAAATAAATAAAAAGTTATGGCATCACATGCAAGAATTTAATATCTTAATTTTACATAAAGTCTGAATTTCCCCTCTGAGGGATCAATAAATTAATCTTATCTCTGATCTCTTCAATATATTGACAGAAAGTCTGGATGAATGAAACTTGTCAAAAATGTTTTGCCACTTTGAATATTTTTTGTTGTTTCTTTATGACATCAATACAGGATCAGCTCCATGTAAATGAAAATAACACATTGTGAACTCGAAAAAAATAGTTAAAAAAAATTTACTCCTCACCTTCTTTCACTTATTACCGTCCGGGCCATGGGGGCAGCATCCCGAATAGGGAGTCCCAGACCGTCCTCTCCGCGGCCACCTCCACCAGCTCCTCTGACAGGACCCCAAGTCTGTCTCCAACGTGTCCTGGGTCGACCTGGGTGTCTCCTGCGGTGTAGGTACCGCATCTGCTCAGGCTGCCAGATCGGCTCGGGGTCCTTCTCCTGCCGATGACTTCACACTACGGCAAAGTCACTTGGACAAAATACTCTGTAAACCCCTATCGATACTGTTCTTTCACACATGTTTTGGAAAAAGTTTAGCAGGTTTGTTATTAAATACATCGCTTACGTTAGTCATATGTTCAGCCAATCAGCTTGTGTTACGTAATCGGCAGGCGCAGGCCGAGTAGATGTGGTACCTACACCGGCAGGACATGCCTGAAACACCTCCCTGGGGAGGCATCCTAACAAGATGACCAAACCACCTCAACTGACTCCTCTCAATATGGAGGAGCAGTAGTTCTACTCCAAGTCTCTCCCCAATGTCCGAGCTCCTCACCCTATCCCTAAGGCTGAGCCCGGCCACCCTGCAGAGCTTTATATAAGCAATCTTGTTCTTTCTGTTATTACCCAAAGCTCATGACCATAGGTGAGGATTCACCATCGTGGAATGACACGAGAAGAGTCTGGACTGTCCCGAGAGTGGTGTAGGCACTCCTTCGTAGTGTTGTCAAAAGACCCGGTTCTTCGGTACCACTAAAACAATTTAAATGTTACGGTTCCAGGATTTGTGAGATACCGGTGGTATCGAGTCAGCAGTCGACTCTGTTTTTGCAGCGCTATCTGATCATTTTTTGTCATTTTAACGGATTAAAATCACACACCTGTGTGTGTGCGCGCATGCCATCAGACTGCGCTGTATTGGCGAGTCGCTACAGCAGCCTGTCAGCTGCGAGTAGCCGTTTCTCATGAGCACTGATAGACACCGGCTGGGGCCTCATTTATAAACCTGCTCACACAAAAACGGGTCGGAAAGTTGTGCAAGTTTTCAGATTTGGAGAACCGCACACACACACACACACACACACAACGTACATGTGTGCGCACACACCAGACTGTCACTCTCCTCCAGCGTCTCTGAACCGAATAAAAACGAGAATTTGAACGGAAACATCTCACATATAGGAGTTAAATCACAGTCTGTTCATGTCTTCAAATGGTATAACTGCACTTATTGATGCAATATTGTGATCAGCTGTGTAGTTATTGTAATTAATGAGACATATGAATACTTCATTCAGAGACACTTGTTGTGCGTAATGCGCAGCGCTCTAGACTGTGGACGGGGCACTCCCTGACTCTGGAGCGGAGAGTGCTATGGCTCAGAAAAACCTGAGAGCGTTCAACCAAGCTGGTTTATTCTCTAGATCAGTCTGGATTTATGATCTGAACTGAGACATATGAATGCTGCAGTCAGAGGCACTCGTGCGTAATGGATGCGCTCGTTGCGCTGCGCTCCAGACTCAGACGGGGAGAGTTATTAGAGTTCTCCAGATGAAGACTTGGTGATCAGCTGATTTATTCTCTAGATCAGTCTGGATTTATGATCTGAACTGGACCTGGTGTGCATGTGCTATTTTTAACTCGGGACTACTTTTATGACAAAGAGCAGCTGTAACCCTCCGCTGAACGGCGCAGCTCCGGTGAAGAGCGCAAGGATATGACGCACGGTTTGCAAACGTGTGTGAATACGTGTTTACGGAAGTAGGTGTCTTTGAGGCCGTGCGTCATGTCCTTGCGCTGTTCATCGGAGCTGCGCCGTTCAGCGGAGGGTTACAGCTGCTCTTTGTCATAAAAGTAGTCCAGAGTTAAAAAATAGTACATGTAATTCCTCCGTGTTACTTTTTATTTTCCTTTGCAGTCGATATGTTTACTGAGGTCACTATAGGCCAAATTATTATCACTATTTACAGTGTTTTATGCTAAGCTAAAGCTAAAGGCGTACTGCCGGATCAGGACAACAGCTGGGCTGTTTACAAATAGTTTTTGCCCACTTATCTAATTCTGAGGAATATGGCAATAGACAAAAAATAACTTGGCGGAGGAGTATCGCTTTAACAAATGCTTTGAGTAAATCCTAGCTTTTGTATGTAACTGAACACATTTATGCTGCTTTCTATAGGATAAGATTGACTTTTTGCTGTTTTTTCATTAACCTGATAACACTGATAGTCACCCTGATTACAATGACCACAGACTAATTTCCTGCTTTTACTTCTGACAAGAAAGATGTGTGTTTTCTGTAGAAATGTTCACTTGTGCCTCCCCTCCTCCAACAAGTTATTGTATCAGCATCATCTGAGTGCGTCTGTATTTGGCTCTAGGTGGTTCTGTTGAGTGGCATGAACCCTCGCTGGCCCCTCTTAGAAAGGACATGCTGATTGGGTAATCACCTGTGTACACAAAGCCTGTGCGCTCCTCTCCTCCCATATCCCCTTTGACAGACATGAGGGGAAGACACTGTTCTGCTTTCACTCCCCTTTTCATCACAGAGCATGTTACAGCTTTGCTGAAGCCTGTTAGATTGTAAAACATAGTTTGAAGAAAGCCACCAGGTGGGGTCTATTGTTCAATCGGGCAAAAGGAAATGAGGAAAAACCCATTTTATTGCATGTCAGGTTGAGCCTTATTACATACCAGCTCTGTCAGACCAGAGCACACATATTGATATGGAGGTCATGAAGACAAACACACAGACTTGAACTCTCCTCTCCAAGGAAGAACCTTTCCTGGTTCACTTATAATGAGGAAGAATGAACAGTTATTTATCAATGCTGCAAGTAACTGCTGTTACACAAATGTTATCTCAGGGCACACGCTGCATGGTTGTCATTCATAAACATGCTCCTAATTAACTGAACACAGCTAACAGATGAGCTGAATGGTGGGCCGGTCGGCCTTCGAGGCCTGATGTTGCTCAGACCTGTCACTACTCAGCAAATTGATTCAGTGGCACGCTCCGTGCTGAATAAAAAGAGCTGTGGGTGGGAGGCAGCGAGAGACTAACAGTCCATTCATTAATCACTGAGGTAAACAGGCCATCTAGTGACACCTGGCCGGGTTAATGCCCGGGACCCCAGAGTAATTACCATTCCCCTCCACAGCTGGCCCAGCCCGCCACTCACATGAAAGTTTGTGATTGTAAAGGAAATGGGAATTAGCAGAAACATTTCAGAAAAGGCAGTCTCCAGTTCACTGGTAGCAGGAAGGGCTTGCAAAGGACGATGGAGGGAAGAGAAAAAAAGACTCCAAGGAGATGTGGACTGATTGGAGTTTTCCCTGTGGGTCAGAGAGGGGGGTGGAGGGAGAGAGGAGGAGGGGTGGGGTGGCAGGGGGTCAGGCCCACACCAAATTAGTAGTGTCTGTTATTTGAAACCAAAATAAAGCAGAAGCAGCAGTAAATGATTTCCCCAATGCTGAAGTGCGTTTCTGGGCTCTCTGTTGAAATTACCAAGAGGCCACGGTGCAATTAGTGGTTTGTTTCTTTTAGACTAAAATATGGCCATAATTCATAGCTTTCAACCCATTTCATTGGGAAGATGTATTGGTTGGCCAAAGCGAGGACGTAATTGTAACACACGATATGGCAATTTGTTACTCAAGCAGCCTGTACACAAGGTATTAGCATGGGCATGTTTAATGCTGCTCTGGTATTCCAATGAATAAGTGCCATTTGTTCCTCATCAGATGTAAGTGAGAGCTGGCTGTTGCTGTCAGTATGCATCTATTCATTAGAGACTAAAAGGTCCGGCACTTTAGGAGTGCTGCTCAGCATGTAATGGGTCAAGTTAGTGCCTTTTCATGTAAACATGAGCTAGAAAACATCTTATATTTCCATTTTAGTTTATGTTCTCCAGAGCCGTAGTGCAGTCGAAGTGATGGCCTTCACCTCCTCAGCTCTTTGTTTTTCACTGAGAAAATAATTATCTGCTGCTTGTGTTTACAATAGCAACATTATTTGATTATTCTGGAGGTTTTGTGCATGCTTGGTGTGGTCCAGGCTTTCTTTCCTGGAGATTAAATTGCTAATCTTTTTGCAATGACTCATTACGCTCTGTATGTAATAATTACTGTGTGAAGTAATGATCTAAGTACAAGTGTTTCCACTCATAATAACTCTTTCATTTTCCAGAACATTGACCTGGCTCGGCAGCTCTTGCCAAAGTGGATGCAAAACATTAAACCCCCTTTTTCCTTCCAGTAAAACTTCATACTTCCCCCAGTGATTGTTCCGAGGTCAGACCTTCTGTTAAAGACAGCTATACAGGGGAGTGTGCTGCTTAAATGCATCTTAATGAAAAGATGTTATAATGACTTGCAGATTAAATTTAAGCAGCCTGTAGCAGATACTGACACTAGATTTGTCTGCAGCCCTCTGCTGCACCTCAGGGGCTGTTACACAAGTCACTTAATGACCCTTAATTACTTAATTGTGGAGAAATCATGGAAACCAAGTGACACAAGACTTACTCATGTTGACATTTAGCAGACCTAAATCCATGAATACACTTGCTGAATGGAGGTACTGCTTGGATTCTAAAAGAGATTAACCATAAACACTGCATCAAACTAAAATTATAATTCATCTCCCAAATTAACAGGGACAGTGCCGTTCAATAAACATCACTAAATATGCCAACATTAACTAAAAGGCTGATTTTCATACACACCTGATTAGCCATGAGCATTACTCTAGTTTGAGTAAACTTCCTGCTTCCTTAGACTCGTCTTGCTTTGAGTCATGTCACCATGTCTAAATAGTCCCATTCAGTGCAAAGAGTTCAAACACTAAAAGCAGATTTTAAAAAACACTGTTTAAAGCAAAAAAAAAAAAAAGTGTGGTTATTGTCGTTATTTTTACAGGTATGGTATGAAAAGAGGAATGCCCCTTAGTCATCAAATATTATCGTATTGTCCCAAAAATAAGACGAGGGGGTGTTTTTGGTTGAAAATAATGTAAAAATGTGGAGTCGTCTAGCTGTATATTATAGATTATTAGGTGCCATAATTTTTCCAGAATACAGCCGTTGTAGATGTAGAAATGGATAAGATGTAGTTGTAAAACCTGTTTTCTCTACACAGGTCAGCTCATCAAGTACATCCACTCTGTTATCATCATCAGTTGACGTTGCATGCCAAACTGACCAAGTGGACAGACATACTGTAGGCACACAGTTGTCCTTCAGGCAGTGGCGGCCCATCCATAGGGGGCGCTAGGGCGCTGCCCCACCAGTCCAAGAAGAAGAGAATAGGAATCACAAAATATAAAAAAACAAACATGAAATAAAACTAAACGATCCATCCATTATATATACAATAAGTAGTGTATAATCTGCATTTAGGTGTAGTTTTAAAATGTTTTCTCACAATTTTTTACCAGACCGAAAGGTCGAGTGATGTACTTCTTGTTTCTTTGGGGTCTACTGCGCATGTCCTGGGCGTACTCAGCTTTACCAATAGACCAACGCTTTGTTCGCTGTTACTGACGCACTGGAACCAGCCTTTAGTGCAAAGTATAGGAGAGCTGAGGGTCGTGTGCAGAACGGCAGGAGACCGGAGCATTGGCTGAGCTCAGATCAGGAAGTTGACCCGGAAGTTCTTGCTCTTGTATTTATCAACAAACACAATGGATATTTATTCAAAGGATCCTTCTTGGCAGCTTGTGAAAACCTGGCAGTCTGATGTTGATTTGATGTAGTTTCAAAACAAAGACAATATCGTGTTTTTATTAACAAATTACAGATATAAAGAAAACATTTAGGCAGTAAGAAACATGTATTTAATAACAAACCTGCTAAACTCTTTCCAAAACATGTACGAAAGAACAGTATGAAAGAGATGTACAGTGTATTTAGTCCGAGTGGCTTTGCTGTGGTGTGAAGTTGTCAGCAGGAGAAGGACCCCGAGCCGATCTGGCAGCCCGAGTAGATGTGGTACCTACACCGGCCCCGGCAGCTTTCAAAGCTAATGTTTGGACACATTTTGATTTCAAATCAAAGAAATGTAGTAAAAACTGTGGCAGGAGTTATGCAGTCTCTAAAATCTGCAAATACTCAGGCAACATGACACATTTGTGAGCACATGTGACTAGTTACCATGATGATGTAGCATTAAAGACTCATTTTAGCATCAAGCAAATCGATTCAGCTCAATGGAAAACTGAAGAAGCTAACTTTTCTGTCTATCTGAAACAGGATTTCATCAGTTAAAATAATAAATATCACTATATATTGTATCGCTGCCCCTGTATCGAAATGCACATCATATAGCCAGATTCTTGCCAATACACACCCCTAGTAATGAGGTTGGTGTTACTACAATTTGCCTAAACCACGATTATTCAGCTTTAGAGTCAGTGTCAACCAATCAATCAGCTCCCAAGAAAACCACAATCTCTCTGGCTGAGCTCTGGCTCCTCAGTACCTCCACTGTCATGATTGAAATGACCACTTCCCTTCAAAGCACCCTCAATAAAAGGACTAGCTCCCCCATTGCACCTGCAGAAATACAATTCTGGAGTCACCACTGCTCAATGGCTCAATCAGAGCAGAGTGATGCTGTTGTTCTTATAACACATTTCTCCATGTTCCTCTATTGATTTTAGCTCAACCAACACATTTACCTCAGAGAAATCCCTCCATAATAAACGGATCTGATCTGAGACACAGAGGACGGGACACACAGAAGTCCTGATGAAGTCACTGGCAAACATCTCATTTAGTTTTGTAGAGGAATTAAAGATGTAGCAGAAGTGTTGGTTTTTGTAAGTAGTTCCATCAATGTTAATGCAGTTGTTAGTCTTTAATGTTTAATCAGAAGTAGGCTATTTGGTGTAAAGTGATAATATGCAGTTTTGCTTGTTTTGGGCTCCCTCTGGTGTCCGTTTTAAATCACTGTCATTAAAAAGTTACCAGATTGTTTCAGCTTCTAAACGCCTAAATCTACCTGTTGAAATGTCTCCTCAGCCTTCATAGCTTTCTACAGGAGCGGTTATTCACTCCTTCAAAGAAATCAGCTGTGTTCAAGCAGGGAGAGATTGAAAAAAATCTGGAATCATGAGCTAAAAACACTCCGGAGCTAGCATGACAGCTAGCCACATTGGGTTAGCCTAACCCTCGTGGGACACGTGACTTCCTGGCAAGGGCGAAACCATCATTTCAGAAGTGAGGGGGACACAGTTTTAGAGGTATCTTGAGTTATTTTAGCCTAGTATACTAGACCGTCATTTCTGCTCTGCAGATTTTATATATTCACATATATAGTCTGGTTTACCAGGCTAGAGTTATTTATCATCAGGCCCCGATTAATGCACAGGCTAGATATGGCTTGAACCTAGGAGTCTTGACTGGCCAGTAAAAAATATATGACTTTATTTCAGTTTACATGCAAGAATATTCTTAAACAATTGGCCCACAAAAATCATAAGCGACGCAGATTAGGTAAACATGATGGCAGTCTTGACTCACGTTCTGTGACATGTAATGTCCATGTGCCAAAACAGAACAATACAAAACAGCAGAACTGTGGCTTAGAGGTAAAGACACGTGGGAGACCTGGGTTTGAGTCCCAGTCTGCATGAGACAAAATCTGTATTTCCCTAAAGGAGTTCAGTACAGGGTAAATCATTTTTATTAGTTGCTATTTTTACGTAAAATGTTTACATTTTGACAATCCTTTAGTATTTAACATGTCCCACATTGTCCCCAACCAACATGCTCTTTGCCCCACTGTTTGTTTGGATCTGGCCACCCTAGTCACAGACAGCCTATGGGCCCCTGTACACCTTAATCCTCCGTTTATCATCCTCTCACGTCCTTCTGGGGTGGGGGCTGTTGACTGAAGTGGGGTTAGTGTGCGTGAACACCCGCGGCCGTATGGGCGCACACCGCAACAGGAAGTGCAGGTTAAAATGAGCCGCTACGCAACTGGCTCGTCCCGGTCCGAACTAAACCCACCGTTGCCCGATGGCCAGTTCAGCCCTGCTGGCCCAGCAGCACCTGTCGGTGATCAACTGGATACTCGTGTTGGCATGTGTATGCCTAAGGTGCGTTTAAAGACGACTCGGAAAAATCAGTTTCTACAAATTAATGGATTATTTGCTTGAAAAAGTGCGGGGGACATGTCCCACCCCGCGTCGGTTACGCCCGTGCTTCCTGGGTACCGTGACGGCAACGGAGATTTTGCAATCGTGGTATTCCGGATCTAATCACCAGATGGGGCTAAGTGACTTTTCATTAACCCTGTAAAGGGTCATGTTAGCACATACTGGCTCAAGGAAAATATTTAGAAATATGAAAAAGTTGCATATTATCACTTTAATGTCAGATGGAATGTTTTTCCTTCCTTAACTACTGTATGTGGTAAAAGCAGTTCCCTTTACTTCCTCCAGACTTTGGTCTCTTTGGTGTTTTATTCTGTCCTAATTGTGACCCAACAAATTTATGGTTTGAAACAAGGCATTTCCTTGTGTCTGTATGACATGACTCAGTGAAACTAGGTGGAAAAAGAGTTTTATGTTCAATGGAGCAACGTGAAGAACAAAGAGCAGCGTCCATACAGTTACAGCCCCTGACACACTGACACATTCACTTTTAGGACCAATTTAGAATCAACAGTAAATTATATTTGTGCCTCGTGAGATGAAAACCTGGAACAAACCCACACATGTACAATTAGAACCTGTAAACTCCATGCAGACCCAGCCAGGAGCCAAATCTGTGATCTATGAGACAACAATGCTAACCACCTGCGCCACCAGGCAGCCCAACAGGTATTAAACCACAAACACAGATTCAATTTTCACAAAACCCAGCTAAATTCAAATCGACTGGCAGTATCAGAAAACTGTGATGTATAAATGAAATGCCCTGATTTTTGTTTGTGTCCCAGCCCTAGGAAGAGTCAGTTTGACCAACCTACAAATGAGGTTAAAACAATGATCCTACTGCAGAGAGCACAACCTTTACAGCAGAAGGTTTCTGCCTCCATTATCCTCAGTCTTCTATGTGAAGAGAAGATCTTCAGCTTAGGTCAGAGGCTGCCACATGTAATCAGGGAAGATCAAAACATCTTCAGAGAAGGTTACCAAACCCAGATGAGGTTACTGTGGCACATGTTCTGCAGGCATTACCTCAGCTGCAAACAGAAGAAATCAGAGGTAAACACTTTGCATGACCTTGACAGACAACCTGCAGTGCAGAAGTATATTATTAATAAGGAAAAAAAAACTTCAAGGCTGCTATGGTGCTGGTCATAGTTAATGAGCTGCACTAGCAATGCATTATGGGATTTAAAGGTCCAAATAACTGTGCACTCATAACCCACAGATCAGTTGAAAGGAATATAAAATAGAGTGGTGTGAAAAAGTATTTGCCCCCTTACAAGCTTTAATGTTTCAGCTCAGTGGATACATCTTAGTAACAGACAAAGAAAACCTGAGTAAATATAAAATGTAAGATGTTTCAAATCATTGTTTGAGAGTAAAAAATCAACAGGTAGTAACTCCTGGTTAGTGATAGCTCTGTCTCACATCTCTGTGGAGGACATTCTGTCCCACTACTCTTCTTTACAGAATTGTTTCTCTGGAGGGTTTTCCAACATGAACAGTCAGATGGCCAGTCTATCTACAGAGCTACATACCTCAAAGGAATATTTTGGTCATTTTTAAATGTTCTATCAGTTATCGATCCACAATGCTCCAGATGCTTCATGCCCCTCCTGTAGGTGTAGATCCACAGTTGGATGAGCCCATGTAACTGGTTCAAGCAGGGTCTGGCTGGCTTCCATGACTGAAAACCACGTCCACTTGCTCATGAGCTTTAGGCCTGGCTCCAGGGTGGTACCCCGGTAACCCTCTGGGCTGGGTATGGTGTTTTATGAAAGGTCTTCTGAACAGCTATTTGTCTCACCCTTCACCTAGGACCAATTTGCCATGGGAGACCCTACCAGGGGCAAAGAGTGCCTCATACAACACAGATCCTAGAATTACTAGGGTACTCTGGCTCGTCCACCACAGTAAGGCTCTGTAGGGCAGTTCAAGAAGGATATTGGAGTTGGAAGGAGGGAGCGGGAGATCAACAGGAGGATTGGGGCAGCATCTGCAGTGATGCAGAGGAAGGGTGAAGAGAAAACTGAGCCAGAAAGCAAAACTCTTGATTTACCAGTCAATTTACATTCCAATCCTCGCCTATGATCATGGGCATTGGGTAATGGTTGAAAGAACGAGATCATGGATACAAGTAGCCGAAATGAGTTTCCTCTGCAGGGTGGCCGGGCTCAGCCTTAGAGATAGAGTGAGGAGCTTGGACATTTAAGAGGGACCCAGAGTATCGCTGCTCCTCCACATGGAGAAGATCCAGTTGAGGTGGTTCAGACATCTCATCAGGATGCCTCCTGGACGCCTCCTTGGAGAGGTGTTTCGGGCATGTCCTGACAGCAAAAGACTCCCGGGTCGACCCTGGGAGAGGACAGACTAAACAAGATAAGAGGAGGAATGTGAGGCTAGGTGAGGTTCTATCAGTTATTTATCTACAATAAGGACCATAACCACTGGTGGAGATCACTTAAAGTGGGCAGAGTCTCTGGGAACAGGAAATTGTCCTCTGACTGGAGTAACACTCATGGCCAACCAGAGAAACTGCTTCACCAACCAGTGGTGAACTAGCAACTTATTGTCAGGTATTTAAAAAAAACTGCTTTTACCCTAAAAAGTCCCACTGATGCATTAGCAGTGTTGGTTTAGTTGCTTGGAAAAAGTAATTAATGTTGTATTCCCCTCCCCTGCTGGTGGCTTGTGGAGGCATTACTTGTTTTTCTTCTCTCTCCATCTGCAGGGTGTGGAAGGCAGTTCTCCCAGTTGATTCTCATCAGACTCATCAACGGAGGAGCCTAAGAGGAGCGGGACTCCAACTGGATGGCACCAGACCGTTCCACTACTTTTCGTGGTAACCATAGGCCTCCTTAACTCATGTCCTTCTCTGTCCCTTGTTGTTTACTCCTGTGTCTCTCTTCTCAGAGATCTTACACTGGACGCCGTCCTCCCTCCTCTGGAACAACATACCATCTGCCTGCCTGCCTGCCAACCTGCCTCCATTCCATATATTCACTCCAGTCTCCCTCCTATCAACTCTGGATCCAACAAGTATTCTCTCCCTTGTAAGACTCAGTAAGCCTCCCTCCTTTGTTCAACATATTGTATTCATCTTGCGCCTTACTCATCACCTTCTCCTCTCTCCCAAGAAACCCTCCGGTCTCACCCTCTGATCCTCCACGGATCCAACACCACCACTTCACTGATAAACTTTCACTTTTACTTACCTCTGTTGTGCGATCTCAGTTGTGTTGCTCCAGGGTCCAACTAAACCACTCATTCTGACAGTTAGTTACTAATTATTAATTACTTCTCCAAGAAAGTAATGTAGTTACTTTAGGGATTACTTATTTTCAAAACTAGTGACTTTACTAATAACTTTACTACTAAACCTGTCCAATCTGAATACTCTATAAACAGGCCTGCACATAACCAGCCGCAGGTCCGCAAGAGAACCAGATTTCATTCATGTGTACCAGAACCGACTGCCTGAACATGCCTTTACGGACCAGTGCCTCCGCAGTCCCGATGGGAGACCCCCTAGATCTGAGGAGCTTCACATCCTGTTGCAGATCAGTGAATGAGTGCTCACATGACCTCTGAAGCTATACATCCCACGCACACAACTCACACATGCCTACTGGTGGTGGTCAGAGGGACTTGGAAGGTCGCCGGTGCATGGCATCCCCGCCTCTGTCAGAGTGTCCAAGGGCAGCTGAGACTACAACGTAGTTTATCACCACCAGTGTGTGAATGTGAGTGTGAATGGGTGAGTGACTGATCGTGTTGTACAGCGCTTTGGGGTGTTCTGCACTGTAGAAAGCGCTCTATAAATACAAGCCATTTACCATGCCTAGGAGGGGTGCAACTGGTCAAAATAGATCCATGATCCATACGGATCACCCAGGACATGGTTCATGGATCCAGCAGCGCTCGTGCATTTGCTAAATCCTCCCCGACCCGACAGCTCGCTCTCTGAATCTGCTGATAAATAATTCCCCTCTGAGAAAGACGTTCATTTAGTCATCACATATCACGTTCTCTCTATCAGAATCAGTCATTTTAGTTGACCAGAACAAAAGGATCACTGATCATATCTGATCCATTCTCTGCTGCGTGTGCGTGGAGCTGCTGATCCCCCATCTCTGTCAGCTGATCTACGCTCTGATGGAGCAACCAGACTCATATACTTCTGTCAAAGATAACGTGTTGTTTTTGACTTTTATACGAGCTAATGAACGTTAATACTAACGGTGTTCAGTCAGGAGCGATCAGAACATCTTGACCATCACACCTCCTCACCTGCTGCTTTCAGTCGGCAGTGAGCGGCTCTGTCTGACCTGAGAGGTGATCAGAAGTCTTTTCGCCATTTAATTTGTTTTTATATGATTAAACATTTTATTTAAGCATCAGATTGACATCTTGAGTGAAATGTTGTTTGTATTTAATGAGCATTAATCAGAAAAATGTTGCACAGTGTTCTACAAAATACAGGCATCAAAGTTTTTTGTCTTTTATTTTTCTTTCTGCTGATCCGAAAAATGATCCAATCTTTGACTCATATCCATGATCTGATCCAATCAGTGAGTAATTTGCCCAACACTAGTGTGACACACACAAAAAACAGCCAACAGTGACAGCTTATCTTCATCACCATCATCATCACCTACAGTATTTTATCTCATAAAAAAACTTTTAGAAAGTTGTAACAATGTGTGTTTGTTTTTGCTTTTTCCTTTCCATTAGACAAGAAAAGCAGTGGTCTGAATGTAGTTCAGATGACCAAAAGAACTCCGATGTCTCTGATTCATCAAAGTCAATCAAAGAAGATTCAGCCTCCCCCTCAGCTCACCTACAAGTTCTGGAGCAGCGGGAGAAATGTGCAGCTATGTGCAGAGGGTTCTATGAAATATTAACAGCTTTGGAGGAGGAGAGACTCCCGTTTGGTCTGTGGGGGGTGGAGGGGGTGCATTGTAACTCTCTGCAGCAGTGGTTCCATGTGGTTCAGTTTCGTGGTGGTTTTACTAAATATTGACAGTTTTGAGGACACAGTAATTGGCTCAAGAGCCAGAAAGAGGGATCTGGCCATCTATTGAGTACCTATGATCTAGTGGGTTCTGTTTAATCCATCTTGAGATGTATTGTAGCCTGTTGGCTAAGAAGTAATTATAGAAGTTGGGTAGATCTCCTCTATCTTTGGTTTTCTGTAGTGTTTACTAATACATGGAGGTTTATCCTTCCAAAAAAAAATTACAAATAGAGGAGTCCAGAGATCTAAACCAGTCAGATGATGGTTTATTTGGAATCATTGAGAATAAGTAATTGATTCTTGGTAAAACCATCATTTTAACTGAATCAACTCTCCCCATGAGCGATATGGGTAGAGACTTCCATCTGATCAGATCATCTTCCACTCTCTTTAAGAGTGGGATGTGGTTTAGTTTAGTTAAATCTGCCAGTCTAGGAGAGATATTAACACCTAAGTATGTAATATTCCCTGACTGCAACTGTGTATTAGGAGAGTTGGTGAAGGAGCAATTAATTGGAAGAACTGTAGATTTTAACCAGTTTATTGAATAATCTGAAACTTTTGAGAAAGAGTTTATCAATTCAATGACCTGAGAGAGGGAGGATACGACCAGGAGGGTATACTGGCGGGAGAGTGCATCTGGCTTTGTGTTTTTTGACCCAGGACGATAGGTGATTGTGAGGGTGAAACGAGAAAAGAATAAGGACCAACGGGATTGGCGAGGGTTTAGGCGTTTGGCTGTCTGCAGATATGCCAGGTTTCGGTGGTCGGTCAAAACCAACACTGGAAGTGCTGCACCCTCCAGCCAGTGCCTCCATTCTTCAAGGGCCAATTTTATGGCAAGAAGTTCCCTGTCACCAACATCATAGTTCCGCTCAGGGGGGGACAATCTGCGGGAGAAGAATGCACAGGGGTGAAGTTTCTCATCCACGGATCGTTGTGACAACACAGCACCTACCCCTGTATCAGAGGCATCCACCTCAAGTACAAACTGTTTGTTGACGTCAGGCTGGACTAGGATGGGGGTCTGGGCAAAACGAGACTTTAGGTCATGGAAGGCTTTGGCTGCTTCTTGGTTCCAGGAGAAAGCCAACTTGGTGGATGTTAAGGCTGTAAGGGGAGCAGCTGTTTGGCTGTAGTTACGTATGAATCTGCGATAAAAGTTAGCAAATCCAAGAAATCTTTGAAGTTGCTTACGATTTTCAGGAGTTGGCCAGTCCAGAACTGCTTTTACTTTGCTTGGGTCTGTGCGTACCTGTCCGCCCTCAAAGATGTAGCCCAGGTAGGAGAGTGAAGACTGATGGAACTCACTCTTTTCAGCTTAACAAACAGTTTTCCAACAGACGCTGGAGGACCATGCGAACATGCTTCTGATGAGCTGAAAGGGACTTGGAGTAGATTAGAATGTCGTTTAAATAGGCAAAAACAAAAGAGTGCAGGAAATCACGCAGGACATCATTTATCAGGGCTTGGAACACTGCTGGGGCATTAGATAGCCCAAAGGGCATTACCAGATACTCGAAATGGCCAAGGGGGGTCTTGAAGGCCGTTTTCCATTCGTCCCCTTGGCGAATGCGGACTAGATGATATGCATTTCGGAGGTCCAGTTTTGTGAATACAGTTGCTCCATGAAGGGAGTCAAAAGCAGATGAGATTAGTGGAAGTGGATATTTGTTTTTTACCGTTATCTGGTTGAGACCTCTGTAATCAATGCATGGTCTAAGGGAGCCATCCTTTTTGGAGACAAAGAAGAAGCCTGCCCCCAGCAGTGAAGAGGATGGCCGAATGATGCCAGCTGTCAGGGACTCACGGATGTAGGTCTCCAGAGTCTCTCGCTCAGGCCTGGAGATGTTATACAGGCGGCTGGTAGGAAGCGGTGAACCGGGTAACAGATCTATGGGACAATCATATGGACGGTGAGGAGGGAGAGATGTAGCTTTGTGTGTGCAAAATACCTGTTTCAGATCGTGGTAAATGACAGGGACGTGGGACAAGTCGGATGGTTCTGTTTCCCGACAGCTGGCAGGGAGCGGACTAGGTGGTATGGCAGATTTGAGGCAAAAGGTGTGGCAATGTGAAGACCAAGCATCTACCCAGCTCTCCCTCCAGTTTAGTTGGGGGTTGTGTTGCTGTAGCCAGTTATAGCCAAGAACCAGGGATGCTCTACTGGAAGGAAACACAAGGAAAGTTAATGATTCATGATGATTACCTGAGAGAATTAGGTGCAAGGGTCTGGTTCTATGAGTGATCTGTGGTAGGGGTCTGCCGTCCAGGGCCGAAACACAAAGAGGTGTGGTCAGGGGTTCAGTTACAATGTTGCATTGCTTAACTAGGGCCTGATCGATGAGATTTTGTTCGCATCCAGAGTCTACGAGTGCAAACAACTTGAGAGAATCCTGACGAAAAAACAGGGTTGCTGGTATTTGTAAGTGGGGTTGGTTGAGATGGTTGAGTCGGCCCGACAGAGTCCCCGTTCCTACTGTCGGGCCCTCCCTTTTGGCCTCACTGGACAGGTTGCTATGAAGTGACCGGGGGCACCACAGTAGAGGCATGAGTTAGACGAGAACTGTTGCTGCCGCTCCTCCGGTGTCAGACGAGCCCTTCCGATCTGCATGGGTTCAGGCTCGAGTTGTGGTGAGCCTGAAACAGGTAAAAGGCAGTTACGTTTGGGGGGTGTTCTATCAGTCCAGCTTTTGTTGTCCCTCCGGCAGTTATCCAACTTGATGGCTAAAGCAATTAGCTCATCCAGAGTGTCAGGTTCATCCAGAACGGCCAACTCGTTTCTTATATCATCATTTACAGAGTTAAAAAACGCAATCTTAAGTGCAACTGGGCCCCAACCAGAGGAGACAGCAAGTGTGTGGAACTCAATTGAGTAGTCTGCCACAGATTTTTGGCCCTGTTTGATTCTCCATAACCCTCTCGATAGTGAGGCTTGGTCAGTGTCATGGTCAAAAGTGGTGCTCAGTTCTTTGTAGAAACCATCAAAGGAGCAGCCAAAATTGTGCAAGTCTTTAAATCGAGCTTCAGCCCAACGGAGGGCCTTATCTTTCAATAAACCAATTATATAGGAGATTTTGGAATCATCGTCAGGGAAAGATTCTGGGGAGCTTTTAAACACCAGAAGACATTGCAGCAAAAATCCCCCACAGCGACCCACCTCACCTGCATACTTTTCAGGAGATGAAGGAGTTATTAGACGGGCAGAGGTGGAAGACTGAGGAGGAGGTGGTGGTGTGTGGGTAGAAGCAGCTGGTTCACTGGGTTGAGGAGGAGAGAGAATGTTGAGTAGGGAAATCAGGTTAGCAGTTATTTGATCCAGCCGGTTGTTGGTAGTTTGCTGTTGGCTGCTGAGGGAATGAAGAAGAGATTCATGTGTGGTTAATTGGCTTTGTTAATCAGCTATGGATCTCCTGAGAGTCTCTGCTGGGTCATGTTGGCCAGAGTGTTCTGTCATGGTTTTGTTGATTCGTTTGACCCACATGCAATTGAACACTCTCAGGAGACTTGGTAAATTTGAACAACTTTATTTGAGGGGGGTGACCAGGAATCCAGGAACTGGAGGCAAGAGCAGAAGGTGGTTCTGGAAGGAGGAGGACAGGTGAGTGAAGGAAATCTGGTAATCAATCCTTGAATAGACTTTTGCTTACTGATAGATGAATGAGCAGAGCTTTGGATATTGATGGTTTCAGAGGCAGGTTACCAATGGAGGGCAGAGCAGGTTACACACAGTGAAGGTTTGACTGGTGGGTTGATGAGACAGCTTGGGGAATGGTGAGGTTTGCAGAGGAGCAGGATCCAGCACAGCAGAGATCCAAGGGTCCAGAACAGGCAGAGAACTGTGAGGTTTCCTGGAGAATGCAGAACAGATTACTGGGGAGAAAACTCAAGGATCAAAATCTGTATAGTAACATAAAGCTAGGAAGGCTGGAGGTTACCACTTGGTACAACACTCTGGCAGTGTGTTGCTGACTTCCAGCTCCTTTTATCCTCCAAGCTGCAGGATGGGTTGCAGGTGTGCAGCTACACACCTGCTGAAGCTTGAGCTTGATGAGTTGAGCTTGAAGAGTGAATGGTGCCCTCCAGAGGTAGACAACTAGAACAGTGAGGAGAAAAACTACAGGCCTCGACTCCTGACAAAAAGAGTTAATTTCAACACTGGGCCAGTGAACATATGGTCCCGCCCTGTGTAGTGTTAAAGTTACTCTGGCCTCAGTGTTACATTTTCAAAGTCAATTTAAGTCTGACTAGAGTTGATTTGAGCTATAGTGTAAAACTCAAGTAACACTGACCATTGTCAATCTGTTTTTACTCTACAAGATAATTAACACTCACAAGCTGCTTTCATAAAACAATGCTGGCAAATTGCCGCAAACCTGAGCTGGCGTCTGGGAGCCTTTGGTCGTTCATAAGTGGTCAGACCGTGCCGGTAATGTTGTGCAATCATGTGCGTTTCACGAAAGATTTCTCGGTGGCGGTATAAAGGAGGTATGGGGGCGGTCTTCGCGCTGTTGATGCACAGGGTACAGAGACGTGAGATGGAAGTGCTCGTATAAACAGACAGACAACTTCTGCTTCAGCCAGAAGCTCCTGGATCTCTGTGTCGCTCCAGTTTGTCATCTCCGCTGAGTGTTTACAAATACGCAACAGCTTTCCCATGTTTACCTGATTTTTAAATACTTTTTCTGGTCGGGGGTCGGCTCACTTTTGCCACGTTATTAGTGACACCTCCCTCTGTTGCGCTAAGGCGTAATCTTCATTCACAAGTCCGGCGTTGCGGTAATATTACTAATATTAATAAGTGTGGCGGTACAAATGCCGCAAAATTCCCGCATCGCCATGCCGCCACGGCGCTTTCAAAAGACACACTGTGGCGGCAGTATAGTATTACGCTGATTTGCCGGCACGGTGTGTCTTATGAAAGCGGCTGTTGTGTTACTCAAATATTACACCAGCTGAAAATAAACAGGTTAAGTTGTGTTGACATAGATGTTAGACTTAACTAAAATTCATTAGTTGATTGAAAAACCATCTTAAGCTAAACATACGTAAAGATATGCAAACTATAATGTTATTAGTTAACATAAATAATACTACTTTGATTTTTTTAAATAAATACTTACAAAAAACTATTAAAAGGGAACAAATGAGATCAGAAAAACTTTTTTTTTTTTTTTACAAAGCAGTTCAGGATAATATTCTGCAGTCAAGTACAATTTATGTCAACCCAAAGATAAGTAAAATAAATATTTAAAGTTGCAGAGCAACACTTAAAGTCACTTTATTTGACTAGAATAAAAGAAAAATCTGTTACATCCTGAAAACAGGACACATCCAGAAAAACATTAAACCAAACCTCTTAAACATGAAACTGTAATGAGCCTTATCAAAACTAACTGAAAAATTAGCTTAGTTTTATTTTATGTCTTATTAGTAATCTAGTTGTTTTTTTTCTTGCGGTGCACGTGTCACAGCAAATGTCTCATCTGTCAACATCGAGCGTCATGTTGGCAAGAGTTGGGAGAAAGGACTGAGTCCAATTTGGGATTAAAGTGGTCCCTCACTATGACACAGTTCACCTTTCATGGACTTGCAGTTAAAAAAAAATATTTTGTGCAATTGTGCATGTTTTTTTACAGCACACTGTGTTCTGAGTCCTGACCATTGTCAGTCGATTTCCCCCGTATAGCGCGGTTGCCTGAGTGTTGCCTGAGTGCAGTGCGTCCTGACTCCTCTTTGGAGAACGTGCACTGGACTACCCATAAACTGCAGTGCCTCTCTGCTGGACCGCAGACCGAGTCACACCCTCATGCTCCCTTCCTTCATGAGAGCGCAGCGGGAGGTAAGAAAGCAGCTTCTCAGCAGGTGTTCGGTGCTGCACCTCAGCAGCAGCTGCAGGCTTTTTACTGCGACTAAACGCTGTATGTCTGTCAGACGCGATAAATACATCCATTAAATAATTTATTCTGCCGTTCTGATGGTCCGGTAGTGTTTAAACAAGAGAGAAAGGTGTGAGAATGTTAATGCCTGTCTCAAAAAAGTGTATAACGTGTGTAGTGAGGGGGTTTTACAGCCTTAAAACATCTGGAATCATTGTAAAAATATAAAACTGCTACATCATGGATTTCACCTAATGCGGTTAATTTTTGGAACGTAACTCCTGTGATAAACAAGGGACCACTGTACTTTGACAATGACTGTGATTTAAATACAAGCAGGTGTCTTGTGGGACATTTCTTGAGGGAAAAACCCCACAAACCTGAAGGTGCACCTGAAAAGCTCTTACAAGGTGGCTAACCTAGCTTACATGGAGAAGGTAAAAGAGCATGCTCCGCCTCCGCCTCAGGGTCAGATGGTTGGCAAAGCAGATGAGTGAGAAAACACAGTAAAACAAGATCATCTGCAGTCACTGTGGCTTTGACTAAACTGAAGATAACAGTCGATCATATTTCAATAAACTCAACATTTTAACTTCGGACCTCGCATTTTATAAAATCCATTTTCAATGTTAGCTAACACTTCTTGTGAACTCCCTGCTTCTCGCTTCATTTAAGGTCATGTTTGTCAGCAATAAACATTAACAATCTATTACAACCTTTGGATCTACACTTCATCAGATTACAACTGACTGCTGCTCTTGTTGATCACCTAGATCACACTTATTTACATAAATTCACACACACACACACACACACACACACACACACACACACACACACACACACACACACACACACACACACACACACACACACACACACACACACACACATTCAATTTCCTGTATGATGTAATGATTCCCCTGCGCATGTATATGTGCATTTACTTTTTAGACCCAGATTCAAATTTTCTAATGCCTGTTGCCTATTATGTTTGATCTGTACGTCAGTGTTTATCTGTTGTTTGTTGTTGTTGTGGCACCTCCTTCCAAGCCCTCTTGGCCAGGTCATGTTTGTAAATGAGAACATGTCCTCAAACATTTTACCTGGGAAAATAAAGGTTGGGAAAAAAACACTTTATTTACAGTTTTTCTCAATAGCTTTGGTGAATTTCTCACAACAGAATTAAAGTTTTCACAACAGTTAGGTCAACCTTCACAACATGTAGTCATTTGGGCTCAACCTAGTGGTAGTTTCATGTTCATTTCATCCAGTGGTCACTGTTCTTGGACATGAAGCGACTGAGTTAGTACAAATATCTGTAAATGATCACTTTTTCATTTGCTTTTATCATGTCTGTCAAAATGAACTCTACTTGTAGCGACTGAATAGTCATTGTTCAGACAACTAATAATCTTCATTTCATTCATTGTGTCATTGCACACAATTGTGTTGATCATGTTGTCAAACATTTTGTACATCCAGTTTCTAAATCTTTGTAATGTTTCCATGAAAATATCCATAAATCACTTTTCTCAGGTGAACCTGATCTTCCACTGAGTTAGAGGCTGTGTGAACATTTATTCTACCAGTGAGACCAGTCTGCTGTGGTCAGCCAGTGGTTTGCAGCACATGACAGGATGCTAGTGGAGTATCTTCCTCCCTACTCTCCATTCCTAAATCCGATTGAGGAGTTTTTCTCTTCCTGGAGGTGGAAGGTAAATGACCAGCGTCCACATGCCCAAATGACGCTGAGAGCAGCCATGGATGCAGCTTGTGATGACATCACAGCAGAGTCCTGCAGAGGGTGGATTCAGCACTCAAGAAGATTCATTCACTGTGGTGTAGATGGAAGTATGTGTCCAGGCAGACGGAGCGTCTAGATGTCCATGACTGATCTGCAGCAGCGTCTGGTTTACAGGATCTTCAGTTTCTAAACTACTACAGTCTGGTTTACTGAGACAAAGGGAGTTGATTCTTTCTAAATGTTTTTCTTCCAGTTGTACAATGCTGTGAAAAGTTTTAAATTTACAGTATAAAGTAAAGCGTATATTCAGTGTCTTGAACTTTCTTTTACTTCTAGTTTTCTAAATGCCTGGTCTGTAACGCTGTCTGGACTTTACACTGGGCAGAACTTCCAGAGTCATCTGTCTCAGTGAAAACAGGACTAAACCATGTGACTGTTGTTTATACGATGCTGGTGTCAGAACTTGTCATTTTGACAACACTGACACTTTCATTGACATAAAGACTTGATTTTAAAGAACAAATAATCTATTTTGATTAAGAAACTTGCTTTTACAGGTTATCTATTATGTTCTGCAGTTTGTACTAATTGTTTTGAGAAACATCTTAGCAGTCGTGCAAACTATAATTCTGTTGTGAGAAATGCACCAAAGCTATTAAGAAAAACTGTAACACACTCTGATTAGCACAGTCACCTCACAGCAGTAGAGTTGCTGGTTTGAATCTCAGCAGCAGCCTTTCTGTGTGGAGTTTTTATAATTTTCCTCTGCAGATAAGGGTTTCCTCCAGGTACCTGGGAAGACTTCCTTCCTACAATCCACAAACACGCATGGCTGCATCCAGTCTAGGGTCTAGGCCCGCCTCTGGCCCACTGACCACTGGGACAGGCGCCAGCCTTCTGCAGACCCTGATGAGGAGTGTTTGAGCTCAGTGCCTGACAGGGTGACATTCATAAAGTGCTGAACATCCAGAACTGCTGTACTGGCTGCAGGTTCCTGCATCTATAACAGCTCACTTCTAAAAGAATAAAATAAGAGTCTGATCCACTTTCAGCAAAATCTGTTCCCTTTCTTTGTCTTTGAATTTCAAGGACATGACATTCATCACATCAGGAGAAGGAGAGGACAGAGAACCTGAACTACCCCCTCACTGTATCTGCTCAGGTCTCTAGTTCAGACCTGTGACTTTGTTAGGGCTGTGTTTCCAGCTTCAGGCAGCTGGCTGCTCTGCAGCTTGACGTGGACAGCTCTTCACTTACTGCCAGGCCCCTGAGCCAAACATCCAAATGTTTGCATCTCCTTTTCCATCTGAAACAGAAACAATTTGGGTTATACTACATCCCGACTCAGAAAGCCTGGCTTTGTGGGTTTCTGGGTGCCGTTTTGGTTTCTGAGTGCTCACAGCCAACATGAATCATATGCCTCATGTCAGGGACATCGCTCTCATTATTTCATGGCCAGTTTGACACACTGCTAATATTCAGATGGCAGGAGTTGAAATAAGGAGGCAGAAAAATACAAAGTGAAAGTATGTGAGTGGGAGGTCTGCTGAGCATGTGTGTGTGTGTGTGTGTGTGTGTGTGTGTGTGTGTGTGTGTGTGTGTGTGTGTGTGTGTGTGTGTGTGTGTGTGTGTGTGTGTGTGTGTGTGTGAGTGAGTGTGTTGGAGCAGGGGAGGGTCACCTGGACTCTCCCAAACAGTTCCTGACAGAACAGTGCCTCTCTTGGCCGTTTCCTTCAAACAGTAATCAGACGAATCAAAGCAGCTGCTCCATTTGTGCTAATCAGCTCCGTTTAGCTGCTCCACAATCGGTGGGGTCTTAACCTGTATGCCTGCACACACACACACACACACACACACACACACACACACACACACACACACACACACACACACACACACACACACACAGGAGTTGGTGTTATGGCGCTTCAGTCCAATCAGAAGTGAAAACACTTCCATTACGAAGCATCTTCCTCATGTTAAAATAACTGCAGCAGAGGAAATGTCCAAACTGTTAGATTCTTGTAAATCATCCTTTAGTCTGGACTCCATCAGCAGTAAAAGGTGATAATACAGCAGGGAGGGAAGTGCCACGTTATTCTGCTGGATCTGTTACTCTGCAGCAGCTGTTGTGTCTATTGCATGTGACAAATCCAGTCTAAACAACATGGCACTAATCCACCAACCTCCATTCACTGCAGTGACAACAGTTCAGGTTAATCTTATGTGTTGAAAGCTACGCAGCAGCGGTCCAAACAAACGTCCAGAGCTCGACTGTCCTGGACGCTCAGATCCAAGAGAAAAACAAAGCTAATTCTTCTGACGGGCATTTGGGTTCCAGCTCTCAATAAGCCTGCAAATTCATTTTATTACTTCAGTCCTGTTCGCTGCTCACTCTGATCACTGTTACATAAATCCTAACGTTTAACAACACAAAGTAGAGAAAGTCAAAGCACACAAAGTGTTTCAATGTGGTCTGGCTGTGTAGCCTTGGCCTAGGCACAGACTTCCTCTGAGAAGTATTTAATGTTGGAAGCTTTTGCTCTCCAAACACAGAACACCTGGGACAACAGCGGCCGCTCCAAAGCCGGTGTTAATCAGTGGCAACGCTGACTGGCAATCAGCAGTACCCACAAGAATACAATTAATACGCTGTGCTGGCTCTTTGCCTGCTCATGCTGCCTCACTTATGAAAACAAAAAATGATGGCGTTAAACTGCTCTAAACATTTGGGAGAAGCTGCGTCCAGAAAAAATCCTCTTGATTGCTAAAAGGATTTCAAAGAATCTGTGTGGAAAAGAGATGAAAGAGGAGAATGTGAGCAGCTTGAAAGGCATGCTTTGCTTTACTGCAGTCAATTATACGAGTGTTTCATTAAGACACAATCCATCGTTTGGAATTAGCTCAGTGTTGCTCTGCTATAAAGACTACATGCAATAAGACCGGAGAGGATGAATAAACAGTCATTTGTGTTTAGCTGCCACAGCCACTAATACACACAGGGACACCAGAGCTGGTGTTCAGAGTGTTTTAGAGCTCACTAAGAAGGATTGAATTGATCCATTTCATTGCTAGAAGCCTGAGTTTTACCATCAGTGCTCTGAAGAGTTCCTCATCCACTGAAGTCCTGCTGCAGAAAGGAACTAAAGATGCAGGTCCTGAAAGCACCGGGTCTGATCAGTGACTCTGAGTCTGACTGGACCGTAGAGTTCAGCTCCTCCAGCCTAGGCCCTGACTGTAACCTATGACAGCCACAAAACATAAAAAAACATTTAAAACGTGTGTGTGTGTGTGTGTGTGTGTGTGTGTGTGCGCACCAGTCCAGTGCCGTCTCTTTGTTGTTTTTGTTGCACCTGTTTTGTATTCAGTCTGTTTGAGCCGCTGAGGGAAGCAGCAGACATGGAGCTGACGTTTCCTGCTCTAAATGCTGTTTAACGGTTGGAAACAAACGTGTGACAATAATAAACAAACAAACAAGCAGCGTGTAGAATGTGCAGAATGAAGTATAAATATAAGTAATGTCTTGATAAACTGAAGTGTTCTGATGCGTTGTGCTCATGAGTAAACAACAGGAAACAGCTGACTGAGACAGAGTGAAGCAGTAGGATGACGTCCTGTTGGGTCAGGTCTGACTGTCATGTTTTCCTGTTGTTTACACAAACAATTTTACTTCTTGAAACCCCTTTAATGGACCATTACATTACAACGAGGAATGAAGCGTAACGTGACCTCCTAACCAGATGAACTGAGTGCTGCGTCGCCTAGAGAAAACGTCTCAACACTGTAATTTCAAAAACCTCTGACAAATAGTCTTGTTTAAAAAAGGAAGGCCACACTGAGAGTGGTCAGTCATGTCATTGAGTTAATTCCAGACACAGTTTGGGTCTAAACACAGAGCCTTTTATGGAATTATCCTAATTAGTGAGACCATTAGGCTTAATGGGGAGTAATGGCCATTTAGATGGTATTTGGTAAAACAACACGCCAAAGGCTGAAGGTGTTTTATTACAGCACATCTCTGGAAGGTAAAGAATGTTTCCAGATCGCAGGCAAAATAGTCCGGGTGCTAATTCAGTTTCCACATCCAGCAGACCAAAGACCACCCAGCAGGAAAATATAATACAGCACTAAGTCTGAAGGGCTTCCTGTGAAACACTCAGCAGAGCGTTCCCTCATCTCAAAGTGTTTACAAATTAAAGGAAAAATGATTACCAGCTTCTATACAGCTACAAAGATTCAGAACTATTCAAACTCTCAGGGAGAACCAACTAGAAGTGTTGTTAAATCTTCCAAAGACCAGTCTGCAGTCGCACAACACAACAAATGACCGTCCAGCTCTGAAGGATTTACACCAAAGGTTAGCATCACATTAACACTCAGCAGGAGTTTCTTTTAACGTGTAAACCTGAGTGATAAATCTTAGGCTAATTAAGCCTGGGAACCCCCTAACCTCATAGTCCGCTCTCCTGTTGGTTCTGTTTGCACTGGTCTCCCTGAGGGAAGCTGCTTGCAGCCTAAAGCCTCAGAGGACATGCTGGGCTGCTACAGTCACACATTATAGAACAACATGCAGGATCAGGCGTCCGAATGGTTTCCAGAGCATGCACTAATCACAGTTTCCAGGGGAATTCCATCACATTAGGACTTTTATAAACAGCTCCAATAATGAGTTAATTGCTTAACATGGTGAATGATAACCAGCTATTCAGTGCTGGTGAACTTTTAAGTGTGAATTGTGGGTATAGTGTCACCACCCTCAGTGTCTCAGAGATTTATGAGACATTTACAATCTAATTTAATTCCAGTTTGTGTTTGAACAGAGAAATGGACCATTTGCTTCACACAAGCACCATCAGTCCCAGGCTGAATGTGTTTTATCAGCCTTTATGAATCCAGTCCAGTGAGTCAGACTCTGTAAAAAGATGTTTCTTCTCCTTGGATAAACCTGTCACAGAAGTGATTCATGATGACCTAATCACTACACTGTGCTGCCTGAATGTTTCAGTGTGTTGATATTTTGGGTCAGTGGGTGTAAAAGATTTGATACTGATTCAACATTCATCATGTAAAACAAACTTTACACAAAGAAAGCAGCAGGTGGAATTTTATCAGTCAGTCCTCAGACAGTAACTGATGTTAAGAGCTGAGTTCTTATGGGTGCTTAAAACGCTTGAATATAATTATGGTATTTTCAAGATATTGAGAGTGTTATCATGTTTAATAAGAGTACTGGTGATTGGAATGAGGAGGGTGAGGGAGGAAACACATGGATTTGCAGTGGATTTTAAGAAATAACTTGGGTAACAGAACATGGCTCGAGGGACAG
The DNA here is from genome assembly GCA_006937965.1 of Callopanchax toddi. Classification (NCBI taxonomy): domain Eukaryota; kingdom Metazoa; phylum Chordata; class Actinopteri; order Cyprinodontiformes; family Nothobranchiidae; genus Callopanchax; species Callopanchax toddi. Next base: position 1,395,742 of record SSNR01000136.1, read on the forward strand.
AAAATGGAGGCTCACAAAGGAGAACACTATATTACCTGTTAGTTAACCTCTACAGTTAGAACTCTATATTACCTGTTAGTTAACCTCTACAATTAGAACACTATATTACCTGTTAGTTAACCTCTACAGTTAGAACTCTATATTACCTGTTAGTTAACCTCTACAGTTAGAACTCTATATTACCTGTTAGTTAACCTCTACAATTAGAACACTATATTACCTGTTAGTTAACCTCTACAGTTAGAACACTATATTACCTGTTAGTTAACCTCTACAGTTAGAACACTATATTACCTGTTAGTTAACCTCTACAGTTAGAACACTATATTACCTGTTAGTTAACCTCTACAGTTAGAACACTATATTACCTGTTAGTTAACTCTACAGTTAGAACACTATATTACCTGTTAGTTAACCTCTACAGTTAGAACACTATATTACCTGTTAGTTAACCTCTACAATTAGAACACTATATTACCTGTTAGTTAACCTCTACAGTTAGAACACTATATTACCTGTTAGTTAACCTCTACAATTAGAACACTATATTACCTGTTAGTTAACCTCTACAGTTAGAACACTATATTACCTGTTAGTTAACCTCTACAGTTAGAACACTATATTACCTGTTAGTTAACCTCTACAGTTAGAACACTATATTACCTGTTAGTTAACCTCTACAGTTAGAACACTATATTACCTGTTAGTTAACCTCTACAGTTAGAACACTATATTACCTGTTAGTTAACCTCTACAGTTAGAACACTATATTACCTGTTAGTTAACCTCTACAGTTAGAACACTATATTACCTGTTAGCTAACCTCTACAGTTAGAACACTATATTACCTGTTAG
>SSNR01000136.1:1403653-1453286 GCA_006937965.1 Callopanchax toddi
AACTCTATATTACCTTTTAGTTAACCTCTACAGTTAGAACTCTATATTACCTGTTAGTTAACCTCTACAGTGTGAACACTATATTACCTGTTAGTTAACATCTACAGTTAGAACACTATATTACCTGTTAGCTAACCTCTACAGTTAGAACACTATATTACCTGTTAGCTAACCTCTACAGTTAGAACACTATATTACCTGTTAGCTAACCTCTACAGTTAGAACACTATATTACCTGTTAGCTAACCTCTACAGTTAGAACACTATATTACCTGTTAGCTAACCTCTACAGTTAGAACACTATATTACCTGTTAGCTAACCTCTACAGTTAGAACACTATATTACCTGTTAGCTAACCTCTACAGTTAGAACACTATATTACCTGTTAGCTAACCTCTACAGTTAGAACACTATATTACCTGTTAGCTAACCTCTACAGTTAGAACACTATATTACCTGTTAGCTAACCTCTACAGTTAGAACACTATATTACCTGTTAGCTAACCTCTACAGTTAGAACACTATATTACCTGTTAGCTAACCTCTACAGTTAGAACACTATATTACCTGTTAGCTAACAGGTAATATAGTGTTCTAACTGTAGAGGTTAACTAACAGGTAATATAGAGTTCTAACTGTAGAGGTTAACTAACAGGTAATATAGTGTTCTAACTGTAGAGGTTAACTAACAGTTAGAACTCTATATTACCTGTTAGCTAACTTCTACAGTTAGAACACTATATTACCTGTTAGTTAACCTCTACAGTTAGAACACTATATTACCTGTTAGCTACCTCTACAGTTAGAACACTATATTACCTGTTAGTTAACATCTACAGTTAGAACACTATATTACCTGTTAGCTAACCTCTACAGTTAGAACACTATATTACCTGTTAGTTAACCTCTACAGTTAGAACTCTATATTACATGTTAGTTAACCTCTACAGTTAGAACACTATATTACCTGTTAGTTAAACTCTACAGTTAGAACTCTATATTACCTTTTAGTTAACCTCTACAGTTAGAACTCTATATTACCTTTTAGCTAACCTCTACAGTTAGAACTCTATATTACCTGTTAGTTAACCTCTACAGTGTGAACACTATATTACCTGTTAGTTAACATCTACAGTTAGAACACTATATTACCTGTTAGCTAACCTCTACAGTTAGAACACTATATTACCTGTTAGTTAACCTCTACAGTTAGAACTCTATATTACCTGTTAGCTAACCTCTACAGTTAGAACACTATATTACCTGTTAGCTAACCTCTACAATTAGAACACTATATTACCTGCTCTTTAACCTCTACAGTTAGAACACTATATTACCTGTTAGTTAACCTCTACAGTTAGAACACTATATTACCTGTTAGCTAACCTCTACAGTTAGAACACTATATTACCTGTTAGTTAACCTCTACAGTTAGAACACTATATTACCTGTTAGCTAACCTCTACAGTTAGAACACTATATTACCTGTTAGCTAACCTCTACAGTTAGAACACTATATTACCTGTTAGCTAACCTCTACAGTTAGAACACTATATTACCTGTTAGCTAACCTCTACAGTGCGAACACTATATTACCTTTTAGCTAACCTCTACAGTTAGAACACTATATTACCTGTTAGCTAACCTCTACAGTTAGAACTCTATATTACCTGTTGGAGAAAGTACATCTCCAATCTGGCCTGGGAATGCCTTGGGGTCATGCCGGAGAAATGGGATTCCCTTCTTGGAATGCTGCCCCTGTGATCTGGACCTGGATAAGCGGGAGAAGGCGAGGCCAGGTTTAGTATCTTGCCCAAGGATACTTCAATACGTGACCAAGCTGGGGTTTTAACCCTGGACTCCCACATGGTAGCCAGCTGCTCCTTTATTTGCAACAAGTCACCCAAGTTATAGTTGATCTGAGATAGAACCGTGAAAAATGCTTTTGCAGCTCATTGAAGGCAGACAGTCTCATTTTCCTTTTAACTTTAAATTCAGTTTAACACAAATATTCTGTGTGAAAATCAACACAATTCATTTTGGGGGCAGAATAAGCAATTAGGTTAATTATTTATTATAAGCAAAACATTTGTATGAAACTACAGAACACGTTATATTCTTCTGTCAGAACTTTGAGGAGGTTTATTTCACAAGAAAACATGTGTAAGCAAACAGTGCCTTACATTTCTTTATACTTGTAAATTACAAGAAAATTGATTGAAAGGATGAGTTTATCACTAGTAGACCTGACCCTTTGATGTTACCTAAAATTCCGATTTGGACCTTTGGATTTTGATATAGAGAACCCCTGAATTAAACATTACTCAGTGGACTTGTTGCCAAGGGTTGTGTACTGAAATGTTTTCTGATATTGACCATTTTTTAAAAACTGTGACAGTCAAATATGAAGGCTGTCTGCCATTTTAACAGATGAATCCTCACACCTGAGACTTGGTGACTAGTGAGCAGATTAGTTAGCCCTCTCTCTCTTAAAGACCTTGTTGGCTTCAATCAAAGAAAATATCACGTCCCATGATGATGAAATGGGGACTGACAGTGGAGGATGAAGACCAGGACCAGGAGGACATTTCAGTCCACAACAGGTGAACTGTTCATGTTTTCAATGGATTAATGTCATTATTTAAATACAGGGTGAACATATTTTCTATGAGGTATTCTAGTGAGGATCAGGCGTGGATATTACATTTGATCCGTTTCCATGTGCGTGTGTGTGTGTGTGTGTGTGTGTGTGTGTGTGTGTGTGTGTGTGTGTGTGTGTGTGTGTGTGTGTGTGTGTGTGTGTGTGTGTGTGTGTGTGTGTGTGTGTGTGTGTGTGTGTGTGTGTGTGTGTGTGTGTGCACTGCGACCCAACCTGTCAGCTGAATAATGAAGTAAATTGTTCAGGATGAGTTGGTTCTGACTGAGAGAAAGAGATGGAAAAAACTTTTGTAAAATATGAACAAAAAAACAGACACACCTTGGTTTCGGAGCGGGCCAGTTGAGAACTCTGAAAAGTAGGACTTAAATGGTGAGCTTATGCTGTCAAAATGAATGCCTTTTTAATGCATTAACAGCTGCATGCTTGGTCAGCAGTTGGCGTTTGAGAGTTGATGTACTACGGTGATAGTTCAGATCACATCAACAGTAAACACAAATGACTTTTGTCTTATCAGTTGTACCATCTAGAGTTCTAAAGCTAAACTTTACATTTAAAATACCTTCTTTGCCCTCCATGCTGTACCTAGCATCCGCAGAGTTAGCATTAATGTTCCTGTTTCATTATTTATGTCACAAACTACGGAACTCAAGGAGGGACAACATGTGCATGTATACATTCGCAAAGCAAATACTACAGATGCCTGCGTGTTAATCGCATGATAAATGAATGCAGTGAAGGGGCTTTGCTTTAATGCATTAAAACACATTAATATATATATATATATATATATATATATATATATATATATATATATATATATATATATATATATATATATATATATATGAACCTAGGGTTGACCTGTACATACCTGGAAGTGGATTGCACTCATATCCCAGCAAGTTTAGACAATCAAACAATGAACCAGCGTAAAACAGCAGGCTATTAGAAAGAAAGAAAAAACTAGACTGAATGAAGATATTTTCATTGGTATAATGTATGTATGTTTTGGTCAAATGGAATTTAATATAGATGAACAGGTATAAGTCTGAAAATGATGTACAGTGGAAGCTTAATAAAATAAAGTCTATAAATGAATATCAGCAGAGAGGGTGATACCACTTTGAAGTTGTGCTAAATCAAAAAGTCTGAGCAACTTGAAATGCTGTAGCAATTCAAATACTACTCAGCAGCAATCACTAAACCATTACAACAGTAACTGGTCTGTTTCCAGACGAGCTGCTACTTCTCTGACATGCTGGCTTATCAGTATCAATCTTTCTACTTTTCCAAACACATGATGGAGAATCATGTAGCCAATCAGTCAGACGTAAAGCAGTCGGATTGCCAGGCTGCTTAATTTAGCTTGACTAGAGTTTCTGATGCCATCACAGAGTTTGCTCCTCACTCCCTGATCCCCCAAAGGGCTTCTTTGGCCTTCTCCTTTTGGAAAATCTTCAGACACTGATTGTTGCCTTTCAAAGTCAACATATGTGCAACAGCCTTATAATCAGACATAAATGCCAATGCTACAATTTCCACATGTGTAACAGTTTGCTAAAGCCCATTGTTTGGTCAATACGGGACTTAAAGGATGGCCATGAGTGCATTTAGCTGTAATATTTATAGGGATCAGTTTTACATATTTTTGGGAAGTTATGGACTGCATTTTATTTACTTTTTATTTACTTCACATTGTTTTGGCACAAAGAGGTTACATTTGAAAAAGGGGAAGTGATCTGTGTCCACATACCACAGTGTACCGTGTTTACCTCAGTACGCCGTAGTGGCATCTGTTCTCTGCATTTGACCCGTCCCTGAGGAGCAGAGGGTAGCCCCCCTGGAGGCAGTCAGGGGTTCAGTTCTTGCCCAAGGATACTTGGCCTGGGATTGAACCCTGACCTCCTGATCATCTCTTTTACCCTGAGCCACATATTGCAGTTGGATTTCTAAAGTTATGGTAAACAAACTGTATTTGTAAAGCACTCCTCTAAGTCATGGACTACAAAGCGCTTTCCATTCACCACTACGGTGTGTCCACAAGTGAAGTGGCTATACAGTAGACCAGGCACCACCTGATGAAGTGTCTAATCCAAGGATACAACAAAGTGAGCCAGCTGGAGTGGGATTTGAACCGGCAACTTTCCAAGACAAAGGCTCTACCAAGGTCCACTAAGTTATTAAACAGTTTTAGTCACAATGATGACTAATGGAGTCAACAAGCTGTACTGTCTTTTATTAGTACAGATCCAGCCCTCTTTAAGGTCTGGGGACAGACAGCAGCTCCTGATCAGCTGACCTCAGGGTCCTGATGGTGATGGAAGGTTTCAAATGCTCTGAGATGTGCAGTGTTTGCGAAAACACGCCGGACCGTCGGACATTACCGACGTAAATTAAAATTGTCCGACGTAAAACTGAAGCACGCCGGACACTTTGACCGGCGTGCGTGCTTCTCCAGCTCTCTCTCTCTCTCTCTCTCTCTCTCTCTCTCTCTCTCTCTCTCTCTCTCTCTCCTGTCGTTCTCGCGCGCGCCTCTCGCTCGGGCACCTACTTTCCTCACCTCTCATTCACGCGCCTTTGCTCATGTTCCGATGAGAAATGTCAAAGTATTCCTGCAGACTTCGTTTCCTCTGATTATTTAGGTCATCTGGGCTGATTTTTTTTTGCTCTGGAGCTTCTAGGTGGACGACGTAGACTCTCTGACGTTACAGCGTTCAGGTTCAGACGTGAGATCTGCGTCGGCCTCTCTTCTCTAATATTAGCTTCCTAAACGACCTGTAACCACCACGATTTAGTTTTTATTTAGTCCGTTCTTCCTTGTCCATCATTATTTAATTATCTAAACACAGCTCCGTCGGACAATGTTAAAAAACATCGGGTCCGACGACTGTCCGACGTGTTTCTATGGTGATGAGGCAGAGAACAGCTGATATGAACGTGCAGCTGATCAGGCCCCCAAACAAAGCCCATATAGAAACCAAACTACATGAGAATGACGTATTAAGAATGAAGGAGTGAGAACAGGAGGATAATCTGTGAACTCCATTCTCCTGTTATGGTAACAATATATAATAATAATAATAATAATAATAATAATAATAATAGTTTAGAATGGCTGCATGGTGGCGCAGCTGGTTAGCACTGTTGCCTCGCAGCAAGGAGGTCGTGGGTTCGCGTCCCGGCTCTGCGGCCTCTCTGCGTGGAGTTTGCATGTTCTCCCCGTGCATGCGTGGGTTTCCTCCGGGTACTCCGGTTTCCTCCCACAGTCCAAAGACATGACTGTCAGGCTAATTGGGCTGGTAAATTGTCCTTAGGTGTGAGTGGGTGTGTGGTTGTTTGTCTCGTTCGTCTCTGTGTGGCCCTGCGATGGACTGGCGACCCGTCCAGGGTGTCCCCCGCCTCTCGCCCCTTGACCGCTGGAGATAGGCACCAGCTGCCCCGCGACCCTCTGTGGAGGAATAAGCGGCTACAGAAAATGGATGGATGGATGGAATAGTTTAGAATAGAATAGAAATCCTTAATTATCCCTCAGTGTGGAAATTCAGGTGCACAGCTGCAAAGTTACAGGCAAATCAAAACATAAAGATTCACATAAATATAAATAAAAATCAGAATAACTACCTGACTGTAAAGTCATTTAGAGCCTAAACAATAATAACAGCATAATAAAATACTGCTCAATCATTAAAATGCCATACAGATCCTGATTCACAGAAATGTGAAACTGACCAGGATTCCCGAGTGAAACTAGACCAGCAGCATCCTGGGTCTCTAGAGTCAGACTGACTCAGTGTTATGGTGGTCTGAGTGAAACTAGACCAGCAGCGTCCTGGGTCTCTAGAGTCAGACTGACTCAGTGTTATGGTGGTCTGAGTGAAACTAGACCAGCAGCGTCCTGGGTCTCTAGAGTCAGACTGACTCAGTATGATGGTGGTCTGATGTCGCTCTAGGAGTTGTGTTTATTACCTCTTGTTGTGTCTTTTTAGTGTCTTTTAAACTGCTGACAGTTCTTTTCATTGACTTTTAGGTGAATCATTGAAGATATTTTTGCCTGTTGTTCTTATCTTTGAATTGTTCTCTTTTATTATTGTATTTACTGTCTGTATTTGACGTTGTTCAGCGCTTTGGACTGCTTTGATTGGTGGTGGGAAGTTGCTATATTAATCAATAAATAAATGAATGATTATTGTTTTTAAAGGACTAAGTGGGAAAAAATGACCATATTCTGATCTAGTGTCTCATAGAGGTCACTATAATAACCACTATATTGCACGTGAGGACATTGTCCTACGTGAGTCAAAAATGTCCTGCCTGAGATGGTCCCACGTCTGCCAGTTTGGCAGGCGTGGCTCAAAAGTTTTCGCGAACACTGGATGTGTAGGGTGCATTTTCATGCAGAGTCTTAAAAGTCCAAACCAGAACGTTGAACTGGATTCTGTACTGACCAGTGGGGGTGGAGCCAAACCCCAATATAATATTTGGAAAGGCATAAAAAAAATTTCCATTTCATTTGTTTTGGGTTTTTTTCAGAATACTTATTTCGAACAAATACTTGAGAAAATATTTGTATTCAAGAACAACAAATACTTTATATCAAAAAGCTGCGTTTCCTCATGAGACTGCAGTGTAGGTCCTGGTGAGTGAGTGAGTGACGTTAAGGAGTCAGGACTTAAGTACCGTATAAAGCAGGGGAACTCATTTACAAACCTTAAAGAGACACATGAAAATCTACAAACATGTCTACGGAGCATATAGCGTGATGAGAGGTGGGGGGGGGTCAGGCTCGCTGCGCTGAGTGACAAACTATTGAGAGAAGAAAACAGCTGCTACAGCATCTCCTCAGCCTGTAGTAATGACCTATGTAGGAACGCCAGGGCAAGACATGCAGCTCCGGCTCAAGGGTCAGAAATATGTGGCTCCTGGTCCGAATCCGGCCCGTCAGTACCCTGGGATAAGGTACGTGACACAATTGTTTTCCCACATTTTTCTAGATACTGTCATGATCCCTCTCCAACCCCTGCTCATACCTCGTCACCTGCCATAGATTTTAGTTCAGTTTCACTCAGGGTCTGTTTAGATCAGGATTTGTGTTTTCTTCATGTTTTAGTTCCACTGTGTGCGTGTGTGTGTGCGTGCGTGTGTGTGTGCGTGCGTGTTTTCCAAGTTTAGTTTTGTGTTCCATGTCTTGTTTTATGTCCTTGGTGTGTTATATTTTAGTCATCAGGATGCTGTTTTGGGTCGCTCCTTCACAGGTGTGTCTTGTTTGGGGTTGATTCGACCTTATTCTGGTCACGTTTTTGATTATCCTGCCTTTTCTGCCTCGTTATTTGATTACCTTTTTATTTAAATAAACATTGTTCAGTTTTCTGCCACCTCCTGCTCCTCCTGCCTCCACCTGCACCTTGGGTCTAATACCTCCACTACTCCACTCATTACAGATACCAGATCACATCAGCTTTCTTTACTTCTTTTCTCTGTCTCCTTTCACTTTTTAAAGGTTTTCATAATATTCTGTGTTGTACTGTTTTATTATAGAAAAGAAAAACCCTTTATCATCCCTCAGTGGGGAAATTCAGGTGAACCAGCAGCAAAGTGACGGCAAGCCAAAAACAAACAGATTCACACAAGGATGAAATATTTAAAAGTAGAAAATAAGAAAAGACTGTAAAATACATTTACAGCATAATAGCAGCATCAAAATCACAATCCTAAATGTCATTACTCAGATACTGATGTACAGAAGTGTGAAACTAAATAGGGTTTTTGTTTTGTGCAAATACTTGTGCATAAAAACTACAGTGTAAATAACAGCAGGGATGAAAATGTACTGGGTTTGTTGGGATGGTTCTACAGTCTAACAGCTGCTGGAGGAAGGTTCTACCATAACGTTCCTTCATGCATCAGGATGCAGCAGCCTGTCACTGAAGGAGCTCCAGTTCTCCAACAGCATCATGGGATGGGAGATGTTGTCCAACAGGGATGTTATTTTTACGTTCTTCTGTCCCCCACTGTCTTCACTCAAGGGGGCATCCTAAGACAGAGCTGATCTTCCTGATCAGCTGATCTAACCACTTCCTCTCAGCTGTAGATAAGCTACTGCTTCTACTAACTACACCATAGAAAATAGCTGAAGCCAAAAAAGGCCTTTGTGAGCACCCCCTTCTCTCCAATAATGGTAAATAATCTATGAAAATATCACTTAGTTCACTAATTCCATTCTGTCCTCATTTCTAATGAACTAGACCAAGCACCCTTTTGGTTTCCACTCAGTAACCAGCCTGCTGTATAGACTAACAGGCTGCATTGTCTTTCCATCAATAACTGGAGGGCCAGTTTCACTTTGTCCCAGTCCAGCCCTGTGCATCACTATTTTTGTTGAATAGATTTATTTATTTAGTTTTTACCCTAACTGGGTTCCAGAGGCAGTTTATAACTTTTGGGAAGTGAAGTTTGATCTGGAGATTATTCCATTACGCTGCATTATTGACGTCAGCAGTCGGGTGCTCTCATGTTGGCTCTGTTTACGTAGCTCCGTTAGCTCAGTAATTTACACTACAGAGTGTTGACAGAGTAACGTTAACGTAACAGATGGTTCTGTAGCCCACCTTTACCCTCTGTACTAAGTAAGGGCCTCCAGACTCAATAATGTAGCATTAAAGATTTAAAGTTTTAAATGCCGTCACTCCAGTCCTACGTATTCCTGAAACTTTAATTACTAGTTCCTTTTAACTCACTCAGCTTTGACTTAAAGTAAAGTAGTTCAATTTAAACCAGCAATTAACTGAAGTAATTTATTTATTTATTTTTTCATTTCAGGCATTCCACCTAGGTGACAAGTCGCCTCCACAAAAACAAAAATACAAACACAAATATATAAATAAATCGATTAATTAGTTAATGAGAAACTAAACAAACTGCCTGGAACGGAGTGATGAAACTTATTTAATCCCACCCCTATTTACTCATAACTCTTTCCATATGCTTCACTGCTATTTTCCGCAAATGAGCGACAATAATAACAATTCACCCTCCTGGACTCAACATGGACAGAAGCAAACCACATTGTGTTACTTCCATCACAGTGCCTTGTCTAACCTTCTGCCTTCTTTGTCTCCCACAGGTGAATCCTATTGTAATCCTGCCACCTGTGTCTCATCTCGTGATCACCTCCCTATAAGCGTGCCTGTCTCGTCTGTGTTTGTCGGTTCCTAGTCGTGCCTCTGCTTCTTGAATAAATTTGAACTTGGAATTCATCTGCGCTTGGGTCCTGCTTTAAACTCCAAAACGTGACATCACAGCAACAATACATATTTTGTGGCTCAACCAACCACAGAGCACTAATAGTTTGATTCTCAACAATATTAGTAAAGATGTTGTAGATAATTGTTGCACTATGTGTTGTTATTCTACTCGGTTTTGTTGGAAACAGAAACATACTATACATCAGTGGTCATCATCTGGCGGCCTGTGGGCCAAATCCAGCCAGCGACCCACGTGTTTCCGACCCTCCGGCCTTATGCAGACTTTCAGTTTTTTTCTTACGTTAGTGTTTGTGCACGTCGCCCTGCCCGATCCTTAAGTGGTAGCATTTGAACATACAGGTCCTTCTAAAAAAATTAGCATATTGTGATATGATTTATGATTTCTGTAATGTACTGATAAACATTAGACTTTCATATATTTTAGATTCATTACACACAACTGAAGTAGTTCAAGCCCTTTTATTGTTTTAATATTGATAATTTTGGCATCCAGCTCATGAAAACCCAAAATTCCTAGGATAATGCAGGAGGAGGAGGAGTGAAGGAGGAGCTGATGACTTAAGAAATGATCCGGGTCATTGTCAGTAAACAAGTTTGTTCTTTCTGGGCAAAAAATCCACCAGAGTGTTAAAATAATGTTGACATTTCTGCACCTGAACAGCTGTAGGAAAAAAAGATTTTCCTCAAAAAGTTACTTCAACCACAAACTCATTTTGTGCACAGAGAATATATGTTTAAGTATTTAAACATATATGGATATGATAGAATATACAGATGGATGGATTTATGTCTGCAGCATGACATCATTTTGTGGCTTGTTTGTTTTTATTAGTTAAACATCGACAAAGTAGAACGCAGAAGCAGCTTGAAGCAGAAAGTGTGAGTATGTCTGTGGTCTGGAGGCTTTATAAAGTTGATCACAACAACATATTAAAAAGATCGAATCGGGACTCGGGATCGGCAGATCTTCAAAATCTAATGACTCAGACTCGAGAGCAAAAAAACCTGATCGGGACATCCCTTATTATTATTATTATTATTATTATTAAACAGCTGAAAAGAGCTTATGATTTTGTCAAAATAGTGATTGTTTCAATCAGTGGGTTCAGACAAGAGGGTTTAGTGTTTTAGCAATTGAGAAAATCTGTAATGACAAAATGTACCTTGGCTCCAAAAAGGTTGAAAAACACTGTCTTTAATATTGTGATCAAAAACATTGAATCTTAATTCTGAGGCTGCTCTGTAATTAGTTTTTAAATAAACAATACATATAGCTAATTCTGATCAATCCATATCAATTTCAGACTTAAGCAAAGAAGGAGCAGGAACAACCCACAGGCTAAAGACCGTACAATTTCACTGCCGATTACCTTTGGTTTTCGTGGTGAAAGGAGCGGAGGGCCAAGTTTTACTGCGACCGGGTGGACAGGTGAAGCGTGTGAACCAGGGGTGGACTGGCCATCGGGCATAGCGGGCATTTGCCCGCTGGGCCGCAGGTCCTTTTGGGCCGGCTGCCAGGTGTTCTTTTTTTTTTTCGAACAAATGATACTCAGGAGTCGGGACAGTATTAGTCTTTCCTATCGGTTTAGAAAACGGGTAGATCCACCCATTAGACATGATTGATTATGGGCTGGACCAATCACAGCCCAGGGCCGAGTTCCCCTCTCTCAGCTGTCAATCAATCATGCAGCGAGATGAGATCGGGAAAAATGAGACCGGAAAAAAACGAAGAGGAGGAGCGGGAAAAGTTAGAACTAAACAACAAGGCAGCAGATGCTTCCAAACATCTGAAGATAACACAGATGTTTGTCGGTGTCCATGGTGGAGCGTTCTCCTCCTCCTCCGCTCCAGAAACACCTGCACGTTCGGCAGGTGATGAAGATGATGATGAAGAGGAGGAGACCGGCGGCCGGAGGCTGGGCCGGTTCAAGAGGAGGATTCTGAACTTCAACAGGTGAGAAGAAGTGATGAACTGCAGTCTTGGGGCTGATATTAATCAAGTTTGGTTCATTAGTTTATTTTTGTTGAGCTTGCTAGCAGTCAGAAGTTAGGAAGACAGATTTTATATCTCTGTGATGCAGCGACGGGATTTCCCTTTTCCTATGACGCAGTGCTGATCGTGGTCTTAGCTGTAGACCGGTGACCGGTCCGGTGGTGAAGTTAATTTAAAGTTGGATTGTTGACAGAATTCAGTCCCTGGTTCACCACAGTCAGTGATGGATTCTCACTGGATGCCACTAGGACGTGGGTAGATCGGTACCGGAGGGTTTGAGTCACGGACCATCAACTAATATCCAGTCGGTTTAACCCGTCCCTTACAAGAAAAGTTTCTAGGTCACGTTACCAAAAGACACAGATCGATTACTAGTTGTCTAACTAAACTGGACTAATCAGACACAGCAGTTTTTAACACATTTCATGGAAATTAAAAGTTTATATTAATATATTTTTTAGAAAATTATGGATTTTTTTCAATAGCTTCCAGGTCATGTGACCAAGAGACTCAAAAATCAGCTCCTGTTCCTAAACTGGACTTTAGAACACATTTCATATTGTTATTAATATTTTTATTTTATATTCATTATTGTGTTCCTGTGTTTCAGAAATGTTTCTGCTGATCACTGAAAAGGACGTCCTCACTGGACTCTGACAGGGTGGCTGAGAAGAGTGAGCTGTGGAAAAAGCTCCTTCTGTAGAACGATGAGGTCAAATAACACTTAGAATGGATCAGATCTGATCAGGTTAGACTTTAAGTTTAAATAGTCTAAAGGTTTTGATCCAACTTGATGCTCAGAAAATGTTTCTAATAGAATTCATTAGAATTAGTAGAATAAATATTAAACACAAACAGCTGTTTTCTTCCAGCCTTAACATATACCTTTTTTTTTTACCTTAATACTTGTCTTTTATAGGATGATGTCACTCATTTTCTGAAACCTGACGTGGTTTCTTCTTGGTGAGTACTAAAGATACTACCAGTACTGTGGTCATCTGAACAAGTCCATTATTAGACTTTCTCACCGTTCTGTCTGCCTATTTTCACTTTTTAGAGGTTACCATGTTTGAAGAAATATTTGTTGCACCTGTTGTTCCTGTTTATTGATGAGGTGAGTCTATCATCTGTCAGATACCACTCATTCACAATCTGTCATGTATACATTTTAATATTCAGCAGCACATCTATGTTCCTCTGTTATATTTTTCAGGATCCCATCCTCCTTCATTCATTGTTCAAGTGGTTCTTCTTCGTAAGTACTGTATAAAGTTTTTGACACAACATCTGTACACATGCCAGACCATATCAGCTTTTCTTACCTTACTTTCTGCCTTTTTCACTTTTAAAGGTCTCAATGTTTGAGGAAATATGTTGTGCTGTTTATTCCTGTCATGAATAAATAGTTCATGAAAATATCTTGAAATTCAGTCATTATTCTCTCCCCTAATTTACAGTGTGTGTGTGTGTGTGTGTGTGTGTGTGTGTGTGTGTGTGTGTGTGTGTGTGTGCGTGCGTGCGTGCGTGCGTGCGTGCGTGCGTGCGTGCGTGCAGGTTTGCGTGTGTGCGCGTGTGCTAGTGCATATTATCAGCTGGTGGGCTGGTCTCCGCTCAAAATGCCCGGGCTGAATTTTAGTCCCAGTCCAGCTCTGGTGTGAACTGATGAGATACAAAGCGGGTGAGGGTGGATCCTCTTGACACGGTGTCAGACTGATTCAGCTGAAACAGTGAGTTTGAGTGTAGCGTGCTAGCTGGCTCAAGCGCGGCAGTAATTAGCGCTGAGCGGTAGTGTCGCACGCTCGTTAATCTCGGAGCAGCTGTACGAGACTCGATGGGAAGCGAGACCATTTAGCTACTCCGTTAGTATGTAGTGGAAACTGACTTACTTGTGGATGGAATGAAGCCCGGCGGCCTGGATGGTTGAACAGTGGCTACGGCGTTGAATGAATGGGCCGCTGACTGAAATGGAATGAACCAGAACTAAAGAGCCAGCACGGGTAATGGCAGACTGGATAGTTCAGGTAGCAGTAGCAGAGTGAACTGGATCGCTGAGCTCGAACGAACCATAGTGAGCTGGATCAGCGAGCTGACTAGGCTAGCTAGATAGGGTAGCTGGAATGATGTCTGAGCCCCACTTCCTGGGTCAAAGGTCCTTTTATAGCAGAAGTGGAGCCAGAGGGATGATGGGAAATGGAGTCTTAGAGGGAGGAGCACTCCGGAGGAGAGGAACCGTGACACAAGAGCTGCGTCAAGATCTGATTTGTGCGTCTGGGCAGCAGGAAATCATACTAACACGTTCTCCGCCTTGCTTCACAAGCTGCGTTAATTGAGTTAATTTTTTACGCGTTTTTTTTCCAAAATAATTAATCATAATTAACGCATTAAGTCCCAGCCCTAATATATACTGTATATAGTAATATTTTTGTAGTCTTGTTTCTCCTCTCTCCCCTCTCTCTTCCAGTTTTATTTGTCTCTTTTCTCACTGCTCATCTGCTTTGTTGCCACAACCAATAAAGTTAAGTACGCAACAGGAGGAGTATTTCATGCTCTTCCTGTTGTTCCTGTGAAGCATTTAGATCCACCATCTCTCTGCTACAGCAAAACAGGTTAAAAACAACTAGACCAAAAACCTTTTAAAGGTAAATGAATGAATAACAGAGCAGCAGGCAGCAGAAGGCTGGGGAATGCGAGTGGGTTTTGGAGAGGACTAGGCCCATCTGAAAGCAATCGCACCCTGTGACAAAACCCAGACATAACAGTCTCCAACACTTGTTACCAGCACATAAACACTTGCCTTAGTGAGATATCAGCAGTGGGTTACAGCCAGAGAGGGTTTGTGTCGATCTGTCATTTATCAACTACTAATTAAGTGTTAATTTGCCAACCATTGGGTTCAAGCATGCAGCCAATTCATCAAGCCCTACAAACGACTGCTCCCCAGGGGTGGTCTCACTTCCTGCTCACACCGTTCATCTGACGGCCCCACAGAGCTCTGCATGACTTCTCTGTTTCTCTGGTTCTGATCCACTGAGACCGGCTGTAAAGCGTGATGTCCTGATCAAACCAACTAAAGCTTTGACTTATTGTTAAAGTATTCAGCCAAATCACAACCAACCAGCATGGTGCTGGTGTTATTTATGGGCCCATGGGATTAGTCAAGAAACACATCTAGTAACATGCATGGTAATCTGAGTACACTACTGTGATCAGGTTTAACTCTCAGTACTTCATGTTATGCTCATCATGTTTTCATTGGCGCTGATGTGTGGTACTTATCATTGAGGTTGGGGGTTTTGGGATACAGGAATTTTCAATGAGTTGTGACTTAACACCTGAAGGAGCACTGTGGCAGAACGACCTGGTGCACATGCATGATATTTACTGTGCTTGTGCACCAGTTATGTGCACCCCTGGTTATGGAGTTTTAATTGATAACTTTGTCATGTCAAACCAAATGTTTAGAATGCTAATTTAAAGTTGGCATGTAAATGTTGGTGACATGTTTCTTAGTATTACTGAAAAAGTAGCTTGTTTTGTTTAATTTTGGAAATCAGAAGTTTTCACTAATTAAAGTTCTCTGCCATCAGTGTTCAGCTTCTTATTATGTTCAAGTTTTCTTCTCATAAAATGATTCAATGAAATTATTTAAATTCCTTTAGTATACATTTCCAGAAGCAATAAGAAAGAAGAATAAAAGGAAAACTAAAGTGAACACTTCTTGGCTTCAGGAGGACCTTCTGGTCCCGGCCACCGCTCAGTGGGAGACAGCGTCCCAGCTGAGCTGCTTCAGAGACTGAGAGAGAAAACACAGAATGGCAGCTAACCAGCACTATTAACAGTCATGATGGAAATGTTTGTTCCTCGGTCAACAAGATGGGAGGAACTGAATTCTGGCGTCAGGAACCAGGAGGCTTGTTCAGGAGAGCGGTCTCTTGTGTCCATGGAGACGTGGCTTGAGACTCTTCCTACGGTCGGTTTTGGATTTCTGGTAGTGACTTTAGACAGAGGCCGGGATCGTTGTGTTCATTGCAACAGCTGGTGTTACCCCAAATGTGTTTTTGCCAATAAATTGGCTGAACCACACCTATCCTTCAGAAATTAGAAAAAACCTGCAAAGAAAAATGAAAAGTGAAAATTACATCATTAAACTCAACAACCAGTTGAAACAGATTTACTTTGAGGATGCCCCGCTGGTCTCAGACAGCTGTGGGTTTCCTGATTTTAAAGATGCCTAACTGAATCATGACCTCTATTCAAACTCTAAAACTATAACATACCCAACTCAAAGTGGAGTGTTTGATTTGGTTTTTTTTTTTTACATAAAAATACACTAAGGACCTGAACAGTGCAGAAAAAAACACACAACTGCCTGTTAAAACTACGAGTGACAGCAAAGCTGAATATTATTCAATCTTGATCTGGAGGGTTTTAGTTAGAATAAAAGAGGTGTGTGTGTGTGGGGGGGGGGGGGTTGACAGCATTGGCTGTTAACAAGCAGATAGAAAGGTCGTCCACAACAAGGTGACAGATCGCTTTAGAGCCGTCATAAAGCATCAGTGATGACAGCTCCAGACTAACGCCCACTGCAAAACCCTGCTGAGGCACACTCTCACTCACGTACTCACACACACGCACACACACACACACACACGCACACACACACCATGCATCTGCAGGGCAGCTGGAATTACATAAACTATAATTGCGTCATATTGAAGGAGCATTCTAATGTTCTAACTGTGTAACAGGTAATAAAGTGTTCTAACTGTAGAGGTTAGCTAACAGGTAATATGGTGTCAGTGATAAGGTCTGGTCCTGAAGACCAGACATCACACTACCACCACCATGATGTTCCTGACTGAATGGGACACAAACCTTCAGGTGGAACGGAAGAGGTCTTGACCTTTGATCTTTCATGGCAGACATTTTGTTCTTCAGTTCTTGAATCTCTTTAGAACAGAGCATTAAGTGTTGCTTCTTGAGATCTTTTAGCCTCCTTCATGTTGTCAGACAGGTTATATTGAAGTGATTTATTAATCCTACAGGTCTGGTAGAGATCCGGTCTGGTAGAGATCAGGTCTGGTAGAGATCAGGTCTGGTAGAGATCAGGTCTGGTAGAGATCAGGTCTGGTAGAGATCCGGTCTGGTAGAGATCCGGTCTGGTAGAGATCAGGTCTGGTAGAGATCAGGTCTGGTAGAGATCAGGTCTGGTAGAGATCCGGTCTGGTAGAGATCAGGTCTGGTAGAGATCAGGTCTGGTAGAGATCCGGTCTGGTAGAGATCAGGTCTGGTAGAGATCAGGTCTGGTAGAGATCAGGTCTGGTGGTGATCAGGTCTGGTAGAGATCAGGTCTGGTAGAGATCAGGTCTGGTAGAGATCAGGTCTGGTAGTGATCAGGTCTGGTAGAGATCCGGTCTGGTAGAGATCAGGTCTGGTGGTGATCAGGTCTGGTGGTGATCAGGTCTAGTAGTGATCAGGTCTGGTAGAGATCAGGTCTGGTAGAGATCAGGTCTGGTAGTGATCAGGTCTGGTAGAGATCAGGTCTGGTAGAGATCAGGTCTGGTAGAGATCAGGTCTGGTGGTGATCAGGTCTGGTGGTGATCAGGTCTAGTAGTGATCAGGTCTGGTAGAGATCAGGTCTGGTAGAGATCAGGTCTGGTAGAGATCCGGTCTGGTAGTGATCAGGTCTGGTGGTGATCAGGTCTGGTAGAGATCCGGTCTGGTAGAGATCAGGTCTGGTGGTGATCAGGTCTGGTGGTGATCAGGTCTAGTAGTGATCAGGTCTGGTAGAGATCAGGTCTGGTGGTGATCAGGTCTGGTAGAGATCCGGTCTGGTAGAGATCAGGTCTGGTGGTGATCAGGTCTAGTAGTGATCAGGTAATCAAAAGAAATAAACTAAAAGTTACTAGAACTGTAACTCAAGTGTACAAAATGCCACTGATTCCACCACCTCATTACTTAGTAAAGAGAAACTGAACCATGGTAAAGGGTTTATATACATACACCCATCTTCTCTGCTCCCACTGGGTTTAATGGGTATGTTTCAGCCAGGTGCTGCTGGTCTGGAGCAGAGAGGTCTGTGTTGACATAGTGCCAAGGAGGTGATGACCTTAGTAAAGTTACTGCTGCTGCCCATCAGTCTAAAAAGACTTAAGCGACCATTCTAAACCACATGAAGATGTTCTACGTTTTTCTACAGAGAGAACATTTTTTCACAAGTGGAAAACATTTAAACGGCTAAACTTTCAAGAGCAGAAGTCCCATGAGGTTCAGCTCAGGGTCAGGTAGTGCTCAGAGTGAGAATCAAAACCTTCTTCTGTAAGACTGAAGCAGCAGAAACCTTCTAAAGGAAGCTGTCTACAAAGAGGCACCTTCATCCAGTCTGAGCTCCTGTGGAGGCTGTGGGTCTTTTCCTCACCTGATTTGCCGCTGATTGCAATTTGATGATTAATGTCTGCATAAGTAATTAATCCTTATAACATAGAATATTTGTGAAATAAGAAAAGGAGGTCTTTTTTCCAAATTGGCTAACATATTTACTTTAGGGTTTATGGTTTAGTGGCTGCTGAATCACACTGCATTCAGGTGTTCTCGGTGCAGCTCAGTCGTGGAGTCAAAGCTCGCCTGATGTGCTTTTAGTCCCACCGAAGGATTTCCTTACACCAATCCTGACCGCGGCTCGCTTGATCAGGCCCAGGCCTCAGTGCGCTGATTCATCCCCTGGGCCCCTGTGTGTGTGTGTGTGTACGTGTGTGTGTGTGTGTGTGTGTGTGGTGTGTGTGTGTGTGTGTGTGTGTGTGTGTGTGTGTGTGTGTGTGTGTGCATGCATGTGTTTGTGCATGCGTGTGAGTGTGTGTGTGGTGTGAGCTCACCTCAGCAGTAATGACAGGCCACTGAAGGGAGACCTGTGGAGGAACTGAGCCAACCAGATCTTTTCAAGATGCCTGCAATCAGGCGCTCAGGACCGTGTCATTGCTCTGCCCTTTGCGTTCCAGCACATGTTAGTTTGAGTCCACCAATGAGTCAGGTTTCTCCAGACTCACAGCCTACAACACTCACAGAAACAAAAAAGAGAGTGTGTGGCCTTGCTGATGAGGATTTAAAGTGAAAATGTCCTTATTCTACTCCTTGATGGTGTTTGGACTGTTTACTTTTTAGTTTGCACACTGTTCACATCCAAATAGAGCACTGGGCCATGTTAGTTTTTTCCTGAGCGTTCAAAGCTTCAAATGTCAACCACTGCAGACATCAAACCCATTTCAAATGTTTTACATCATCCAACACAGAGCAACGGTGAGGCGAATCTCTCTGAAGTTTATTTCCTGTAACACATCATTTAAGGCCAAGCATTCAAAACAGGTCATTAAAATCCCTATAAAAGTACAAAACTGCAAATGTTTGTGCCACAGCCTGGAAAAACAGCATTCATTTAAAGCACTTTAATTTTAATCATTCGTGTTTCCCTTGCAGTTTGGTGCCCACGCTTTGAAACCAAAGAAACAAAAAATAAACATGGCGCTCTCGGAAAAGAAAACATGAGCTAACCTTCCCTGCTTTGTCTTTCTGTTTGGGATTGTCCCACAGCCTGCGTCCCGTGTTCAAAACACACACAGGTCAGTTTAGTTAAAAGAACAGACTTGTTTTTTATCTTTAAATAAAACATGAAGTCAGTTCGATGTACTTGCAATAGAAGTTAGAGCCTTTGAGGATCCAGGAACCAAAACCTTTAATAATTTGACACAGAGGCAAACTTTACTTTATACTGTTCTAAACATCACGCTGATTCTAATCAACATTATGGAATAATCAGAACTGAGGTGATGAGTTAGGGTTTAACCGGGAGTTTATTGAGAAACAGATGTTTAGATTAGGGAATTAATTAAATAAATTAGGCTAGGTTGATTAGTTATTATTAATGATAAATTAATTATTTATGAATAATTAACACATCTAGCACTAGCATTGTAATATCATTAGTGCTTCTTAGTGGATCCAGACTGCCTTGATGAAGGGCCCCTGACCCTGAAGTGGACCTGGTGGCCTCTGGTGATCAGGTCACTGGTAGTGACGGTCAGAGAACCAGCTTGTAGTTTGGTGAAAGTAATGTCTAGTTACTGATAAAATCTGATCTGGTTTTTAAAATCGTCTTATTTTAGATTACAAATAGATAAAACATTTTAGTTGATATCAAAACCTGGAAGAAGACAATTTTGTTGAAACAAAAAGACATAAGAACTTTATTCAGAGAACAATATAAGATTTTTATATCAGAGTTCAAAAGTCTTATGACAAGAGGGAAAGAAAAACATGTTTAGACTCGAACGTCTGTGAGAACAAGGTCACTGCAGCTGGAGCGATAAACAAGGGATTTTAATTATGATTGCTGGAACTTTGTTCTCCTGACCGGGGCTTGGATCAGAACTCGACAAGAACGGTGACCTTTGACCTTTGTTGACCTTTCAGGATTGCTACAAAAAGGGATAGACAAGATTTGACATTAGGCTCAGAAACAACTTGGATAAGTGTCTGATCAAAGTAAAAAACTTAAAAGGACGTTTTGGTCATTCTATCAGTTATTCATCAGAAGTAAGGACCACACCTACTGGTGACGTCACTCAAAGTGGGTGGAGTCTGTAGAAACAGGAAGTAGTCCTCTTACCAGAGTTATTGACCCTTTGCACCTACGTCACCTGATCACGTTTCACCATGTCTGATGTCAACAATGAATGATGGGAGTATTGAACGGCGAGCAAATGTGACAACTAAGGTTGTTTGTTGCCAGTGTAGCCTGTCTTCTACTAGTTCAAGACCAGTTCACTTGTGGGAAGGTTTAGTACACCGAGGTGGGCCTCATAGAGAACAGTACTTACAAACGTTAACTTTTAACTAGCCAGTGGCAGCTCGTCCATAGGGGGCGCTAGGGCACCGCCCCACCAGTCCCAGAGGAAGAAGAAGAGAATAGGAATCACAAAATATAAAAAAACAAACATGAAAATAAAACTAAACAATCCATCCATTATATATACAATAAGTACTGTGTATAATCTGCATTTAGGTGTAGTTTTAAAATGTTCTCTCACTTTTTATACCAGACCGAATAGTCGAGTGATGTACTTCCTGTTTCTTTGGGGTCTACTGCGCATGTCACATTCTATTCATGCTAAGGTTAATTAGCCTTTTCAACATTGATAATTTAAGCTTTAAAACAATGATTAGTTAAATTCATCATTTTAGATCTTAGATATATCAACTGAGTGATACTTTCATTTATATTTTCTTACAGAATAAAGTAATGAATAGTCATGTTATATATATATATATATATATATATATATATATATATATATATATATATATATATATATATATATATATATATATATATAGCGTCCGTCAGGACGGAAGAAGACGATGGACGAGTTGTTCACAGTTCACATAACTGTTCTTTTATTAATGGAACAGAACGGTTACTCTCAGCCGTAACCACGCTAATACCGAGACCCGAACAGACTGGAGCCAGAGGAGTTCTTGTCACTGCCCGATCCGTACCCGGTAGCACGATCGGTTCTGCGCATGCACGAAGCCTACGTCACTTCCTCTTTTCGCCAACTTAGCGACATTCAAGTCTTTTGAATGAGACGGTTAGCTCCCAGTTAGCCCTTAGCTTTTACCAACAACTTAGCCTCTTTCTCGACTGCTCGGACCATTTAAACAATGGATACCTACGTGTGTAAACATTTTAATACATTATGTATGTATAAAGATGTATTATATACTTGTTAACACCTTAAAAGATACTCTGAACCGTAACTACCGTAAAATACGTCACTGCGAGTACACGCGTTCTGCACATGTGCAGAACCGATTGGGTAGACCTGATCTGTACCGTCCGACTTTGCGCATGCGCAGTAAGGATCGGGCCGTCCTGCTCTATAACTCCCTTTTTATTTTTTATTTTCTTCGACATTGTATGAAACGTTGTCATTATTGTAAACTTTATAATAAATACTTATTACTGTTAACATCTTAACAGATACTCTGACTCGTAATTACAGTAAAAAGGTTCAGCGGATGTAGACTCACTTCGCACATGCGCAGAACCGATCGGGTTTCCGTTACCGATCGGGCAGTGACAGTTCTCACTCACATCCAAACTTCGGCTCCTCTCCCGTTCCGCTCCACCAATCACACACACACACAGCAACAACAACGCTCTTAAAGGGACAGCAACACAGAACAGTACAAAGGATTCCAGCTTTTCAACTCAACAGAAATACAGGGTCGCCACACTACATATATATATATATATATATATATATATATATATATATATATATATATATATATATATATATATATATATATATATATATATATATTTTTTTTTTTTTTTTTTTTAGATTAACTTTTTATTGAAAATTTTCTCCATTAACATGAACTTTAGAGGTACAAACACAATTAGATTAATACAAAATAGAAAGCAGAAGCATACATACTAAAAGAGAACAAGGTTTACATAGCCATGTGAAATTGTGTAAGCCATAGCTCGGATACCAAATACCTTGTACCTGAAATATAAAGTAAATGTACGTATTAATTGCTGACAAAAGACAGAGAGTAAAAAACAAAAACGCAAACAAAACAAAATTGAGAGAAAATAAACAACCTACAACTCAGAAGTATTGCTGACTGTCTCCTATATAAACGGCACACAAGGGAATGAAAAGAGGAGAGAATGTACCCAATTTTCTTTTGGGTTTAACAACTACCCAGACTGTAGTCTCCCTGATCTGGACCTGTGGGAAGCCAAGCCAGGCTTTCAACAGATAACCAAAAGAGCCGATTCCTTTTAACCAGACAACCAATTTGTTCACCTGCTAAAATGCATCAGACCAATCTGACTAAACCATCAGCATGCACATTTTCTCTGGTTTAAACTACTGGACTGGAGGTACCTTCGGACTTTACAGCAGCATTCCAGGCGACCCTGAACTGTGAAGGCACCGAGATAAGACTCCAAGATAGGACCTCCACCCCTGCCTCGTCGGAACTAACGCTGACCAGATCCTTTTGGGCCTCCGATTGACCAGTAAGCTTTTCAACCAGTGACAGATGGTTTAAACATATAAATAACTAAAATTTAACATCTAAATTAAGATCTATAAATTCAGCCATGTTAGTCTTATAAAACCCAGACTTCACTTTTCCTAAAATCATTATTAATAACTCTTATAACATCCACTAACATGTTTCTGAGTGTTTTATTAATGTTTTAGCTAAAATCATGTTTCATCATCATTTCAGGCTGCTTTGATCAAATTTAAGACCTTACATTCACGGAATGGGAAAGGGGATCTGACCACCTTACAAATAGTTCTGACTAAACCTTTATTGGAAGTGAAAGTGCAAAAGATAATTGATCTGCATTATATCTTATGGAAGTGTAATGCATTCACCTGAAAATAATTTTTAAAAGCTCCTTTTTACTGAATTAACGAGATATAACACTATATAACTATATAACTCACTCAACTAGTCTGTGTCACATGCTAGTCACATGACTCCTCCTCCTATACTCCTTTACTTTGCGTTTGCAGGAAATTTTAGTCTATGGAGTAATTATGCTGCCAAAGTTTTTGAGCATACAGGTAGTTATCGTCCATTAGTCGTTATCGAGGTTAACTCCTCAGTTAATCGTGATATTGATTTGAGGTCATATCGCCCAGCCCTACTAGACCCTTCTAGACCCTTGCGGTCTGGTGTACTGCTGAGTTTCAGATCTTCATAACCCAGAAATCATAGGGGCCCTAGAAATTTAAGACCTTTGGACACTGAATTTAAGGATTATTTTTCAATTTTAATGACATTTAAGGCCATAATTTTGGAAATAATAATAATGGATTGGATTTATATAGCACCTTTCAGGACACCCAAAGCGCTTTGACAGAAGCTCCATTATTCTTTCATGCACGCATTTACACTGGTGGTGGTAAACTACGACAGACGTCTGTAGCCACAGCTGCCCTGGGGCAGTCTGACAGACAAGCGAGGCTGCCATTCTGCACCATCGGCCCTTCTGACCACCACCAACATTCACACAGTCACAGTGGGTGAAGTGTCTTGCCAAAGGACACAACGACAGTCTAACCCAGTAGCTGGGGATTGAACCAGCAACCCTCCAGTTACCAGACCGGCCACTCTGCCAACTGAGCTAAACATCGCCCCAAATGCACATTTATGACCTTTTAAGGCATTTCAAGGACCCGCGGATACCCTGACACAGCTCCCGTTTGTGTAGCTGAGTCTCTGATGGATCCGGTCTGGTCTGGTCTCCTGCCTGCTACCCGGGTTGAAGCTGCCTCCGTTAGCTTCTGTTAGCTGCTCCCAACAGCGTCCCAGTGGGAAGTTGAATGAACCAAAGGGAGAGCACCTGTTTAGAGTCATACCTGATGTTTGCTTCGGTATCCCATGTTGAACTCCATCATCGCTGGGATTTTAATCCTCCATTATGAAGTGGGTGACACCAATGACGGACTGGGTGTTTTGTAGCCAAAGCACAGTGGTGGTTCTAGACCAAATTTAGAGGGGGCCAGCTGTTTTTTTTAAAGGGGTACATTCTAAAACACTAAGCACTTAACAGGGGGCCACATGGGGGCCAAGCTTGTTGTCAGGGGGGCACTGGCCCTCCCTCTAGATCCGCCCCTGCCAAATCAGAAGTCACACATGCAGGTAGGAAGATTGTGCCGTCCGTTCTAAAGGTTAACCCATAAACTCGATATCCTGACAGACTGTGATTGTACAGCCTCCACAAACACAATAATTTAGCATTTAAAAAAAATGAACACACACTAACCAAATACATTTTTTAGAGATGTTTTTAAAAATGGTGTCGGTCCTGCTCACAATAAATCTCCATCCTTAGAAAGAACATCAATGTGTACCTTCTAGCTCCTGTACAGCCTGTTTAGACTGTAGTAGATGTACATTTTTATTCCAGTATTGCTTTATGCCATATGTGAGGTGTTGCCATCAGTGTTTGTGTGAACGCTGTGCAGGCCACAGCACAGAAGCTTTCTAGGTCTTTTTGTGTTTTAACAGCTATAAGTCTGCCAACCAGGGGGAAATTTGTTCTGCAGGTCACCTGAATTAGCTCCTCTAACCCACAGCTAGCCCACTGTCTATATGAGGACTCATACAGTCTCTAGTGTTGATATAACACTGGTGGTGTTGGTTTAACACTGGTGATTATGCTGTGTTTATTTTTCAGGTTTTGCTTTTAACAAATCATTCCTTGTCTGTCATTTGCTTATTGTCCTATTGAGTATTCCTCAGACAGCTCAGTTGGTGTGTGTGTGTGTGGGGGGGGGGGGGGGGGGGGGGTCTGCTGTGTAGCTTTTATTGGGATGGGGGTGGACAAGGGTTGTGATTTCTACCACCACAGGACCACAGTGAGTGAACCACAGAAAACTTGTTTTTTCTTTATTTGATCAGGTAGATTAAGAACTTATTTTCCAAGGGAGACATGGCCTGTTCCGTTTTTTGCCCGAGGACACTGGGCCACGGATTGAACCCTGGTCTCCAACATTTGATCAAACATAGAGGAGAATATTCATTCAACTTGTTTTGTGCTCTCCTCTCCACACGGCTCTACGCCTTGTTTGGCTCATTTAGGAGTTCCAACAAAGAGACATCAGACAGATGCCACAATGATTCTAAATGAAAGACTTAATTTCTCTAAATATAGTTGGAAATTACAAAGAGTTTCTCCCAGTTCAGGGACATTGTTTTTGCTACACAGCTCACTCTGTAATAAGCAAGGCGGGATCCTCAGAAAGAAACATGAATGAGGCCATCAAGAAGTAAATCTTCACAACACAAACATGTCGGATTGTTTTACAGATCATGTGTCACTGAAGGCCACATTTTCTTTTTTACATTTCATAGACGTTTTAGATAGAGCAGCATTTTTCCGTTCTACATTAAATATTTTTGTTTTCTGATTTAAGAAATTTGCCTGTTTTTATAGACAACTCCCAAACAACCAAGTGGTCGATAGTTTGGCTGAGGATGGATAAAAATCTGCAAAGGGCAAAAAAACTATCAACACCCTCTCTCTCTACACACACACACACACACACACAAACATATACTGTATGTATATATATTTAATGTGAGTCTCTGATAACTACAGACAGCCCTCTGATCAAGTCATTGACAGATCAATGTGTTTTAGTGTTGATATTGTTTGATTTGTTGAATGTTAAACTGTCCGTTATGCTGAGAAACACATGTTTGAGCATCGCGCGCTGACACATTCACTTTATTAACGAGAGGCGTGAGTTCACCAGACGGGCGGCCAGGTGATCAGATAACGTCCTCCATCCTTCAGCCGAAGACAGGAGGAGACACTGGAGGAAATAACCAATCAGACGGTCAAAAACAAACTGTTATACTGAAAGGATTTTATGCCGTTTCTTATTAATTTTTATTTTGCTGAATGCATCACGCAGGCCCAACCCAGTCAGTGGACCCGATGATCCACTGGTTTTATAAATCGGTCAAATCAAAGTATGAATTTTAAAAAGTGTCAGGACTGTTGGCCCAAATAACACATTGGTTCACCAGGAAACGCCTGGTGCCCAGACAGCCAGTCCATGCCTGGTTGATGAGGAGTGTGGTCAGTGTTCTGTGAGAACTCTACCAAGTTGTTGTCGCGGGTTCATGACTCACTTGGTGCTCTGCTGTGCCTCCTCCACCCTGAATCGAGCTCCAAACCACACGTACGGTCCAGTTCAGGAGGAGGGAGCGTGCCAGGTGTCGAGCTTGGCACTGGCTTGCGGTAGCTCCAAAGGGGCACTCACGCGTCTCCCGGACGCGCCTCCTTCACCTGGACCGGGTGCCCAGGTCCTGGATTTGCTGCGGGTCCAGACAGAACTGGATCTGGACCAGAGTCTGCCATTTGGTGATACCTGGTATATGCATTTTGCACACCCCAAATATATTTATACAAATATATGTATAAAATGTTTTTTCAGGTCAGCATGGTGTTATCATGGTTATTCACGTTCTGCAGTTACATTAAAACAGCACTCTGGATTATTTCAGCAAGAGAGCAATTTTTGAATCTAGCGTCCAAAGGCTCCTCCTCAAAACATCTCGACACGCGCGTCCGGTCGCGTGTGCGCGCGTGCACACGGCGCATATACTTCGGACATGAACTGTACCGCTCAATGTGTAGGGTTTAATCACTCACAGTTCACAATCTTATTCCAACAATACTACGAGGGTCTGATGAGCCCTCTCTGTCCCTGCTGCTTCTGATATTAGCTCTGTTAGCACCGAGCTGCTGCTGGACTCTGAAGCTGAACTTGACTCGACCCTGGATGAACTTTCTGACCAAAATAAACGCATAATCCTGTCAAGCCATGCCATTCTGTGAGGTGAAAGGTTTAAAAATAAAAATAAATCCATCTTTAGCTGAAGAATGGGTAGGTTTTTAGTAGAAATGAGCCGTGAGTCCTCAGTGAACGGCTGAGACGGAAAACAGAAACACACGGAGCGTCCTGTACGACAGCGCCCCCTACTGGTACAGGTTTGGTTGATGCGCGTGCATGTTGAGAGAATGCAGAAATTTGAATTTCATTGGCTGAAAAATGTCGGCGGCAAGAAATAATGGAAAGGGGTCTCTAGGAGGAAGGAGGGTCTTCATCAGAATGACAGATGTTGTGGAACTCAACCCATAGATCATAGTTTAGACCTGAAATATCATTTAAAACATTTAGAAAACTTTGATACAGAGAAAAATGCTCCAGAGAGCCGCTTTAAGTCCTGCGAATCAGCTTTCCTCTCACACATGAAAGTAACAGGTAGAGAAAGAAATGACTGGCAAAAACAAGCTTGAAGAGAACAACTGGACCATGGTCTAATGGTAGACCAACTGCCTTTCATGCAGGAGACCTGGGATCAAATCCTGGCATTGGTATGTGTTAAAGCTATTGTTCATTTTTCCTTAAAAAGATAAATAATGGATAAATTATTAATATTATGATGATAATCTGCATATGCATTAAATTTGCATATTTTAATTAATGATTGTTTAGGGAGATTGCCTCTCATGTCAGAGAGCGCGGGTTCATACCCCGGTCTGGCCATGTGTCAAAGTATCGTTGGGCAAGATACTGAACCTCCAACTGCCTCCTGGGCACCAATGGCTGCCCACTGCTCCCTCAGGGATGGGTTAAATGCAGAGGACAAATTCCACTACGTTGTACTAAGGTATATATGCAAGTGGCCCCAAATACCCCCTTTCCTTAAAGTGCCCATGACATCGGTTTCCATGTTTTCTGACTTATCTATCATGTTGCAACGTTGAGTTCTCACCTTAAACCTGCCAGAAAGAGCAAAAAACGGCATCCATCTGTCTCCTAGTCCAGCCAGTGAGAAGTTCTTCAAGATTTCAGACCCAGGCTTCAAACAGTTTTTTTCACTCCAGCCCGTTATGAGGTCATAGTGATCCGGACTTGCTTATATGGTCAATTCTCCTCCCACATGCACGTTCACGACAACTGGAGCGAGGCAGTGCCGCCGCCATTGCCCATAGACCGTGTAGTGTTTAAGTTTCAGTTTTGTTTCTCTTTCACGTGACGGCACTGCCCCCTGCTGCAGCAGAAGTGTCAGGCTGCCAAATAAGGAGAAACCCAGCAGAACCAGAAGGCGGCGCTTTCTTCTGATCTCTGAGTTGCTCGTTAGGAAATAATTACAGCGTATTTTGAGTTATAATGGTGCAACGCTGATCTAGAGGCATCAAAGATTACACCTGTTTAATATAAAGTGATTTAAATATGGAGTCATGGGCTCTTTAAAGTACAATGTTTAAATTTTGAAAATCCTTTAGTATTTAACGTGTCCCACATTGTCCCCCACCAACGTGCTCTTTGTCCCACATTATGTCGGTCTGGATCTGGTCACAGCATCTGCTGCTGCAGACGCTGAACGAGGAGCTGATAAATTCCAGAATAGAGTTGCAGCAGTCCAGGTGTGGTGAGAAGAGAGCATGGATGACTTTCTCTGTGTGTGATGTGTGGCAGCTTTTAGCCCTCCACTGTTTTGAGACTCCTCTGGAGTTTCTGTCTTGTTGCTAGGTCGAAGCATTGATCCAGAGCCAGGCAGCGTCACTGCTCTAAATGAGCTGCTCACACACACTGCGCCCTGTCAGAGGCCTATCTGCTACCACTTACTCAGAAATGCAACAGATTTTTTTCTAATTACTTCAAAATTTGTTGTGCTTGTAAATACTAGTGCTTTGACAGATCATTTATTTTATTTGATTGCAGATGACTATTTATAGTGGAGGCCTGCCTGTGTGTAGTTTCCATGCATTACCCAGATCCTACAATAAGAAAAAACGTGGCTGTGATGATTATCCTCTGGTTTTAGAGTGTTTATTTACTCACTGAGGTCAAGAGAATGTGGCTGTAATTGACATGGATTCAGACGGAGGACTTTCTCAGTCTCTGTGTGAAGCCATGTCAGAGCCGCTTAGAGCCACAGATCTGTTCTCTGATTGCTACTTTATTGTGTCCTGGATGGGTTCCTTAAATGGTTTCTGGAAAATGTTTATCATCTGTAAATTCATTTTATCAAGCAATCCAGTTTTGTTAACTAGTTTTACCCAAGTCACCTGCAATGAAATTTGACTAAACATTTGAAGCTGTATTTGTTATTATTTTAAACTTCTGAAATTACTAAATGTGAAGAGGAAATGTTTAGATAAAAATCACCTAATCATCTTGTTCATATTGTCACGTTCTGAGGTTGAAGAAGGACCCAGGTGGAGGGGGGCAGCAGGTGAACTCAAAGGCTTTGTTGAAGGCTGTACAGGACTGACGCTGGGAGGACTCAGGAGAACGACAAACAAACACCAGGCAGGACAAACGAGGATGACAAACAGAGGATCAGACAGGAAGTGCATGAACTGGAGAGTATTTCTAGGGAGGAAGGTGAAGTGGGAAAAGAGGAGGAGCTGTGTGAGAGAATGGATGTGAAACACCTGGGAAGGAGTGGCTGTCAGACAGCGACACTCATTAGCACTGGCACTAGCAATAGCTGCATGCAGCTCTAAAGCTGGACGAATGAAGCAGAAACTAAAGAGACGTTTTGATGCATCCTTCACTCATTGTGAGAAACGCAGCAGTCAGTAACACAGCTGTCAGAGTGATGTTAGCTCCTCATGGTCCTAAAACCCACCGCTTCAAAGGAACTAACAGGTGAGTCTGAGAGAACAGAGCTGGTCAGAGGAGCTACATATTATTATTGTTACGCCATAAAGTGAATAAATGTAAATGTTGTTGTACGTTTTAATATACTTTAAATTCAGAAATATTTTGTGATTTTTTTTAAAATAGATTTAGTTGTCAAAAAATATCTTCCAAAAAGTATATTATGAAAAATGAGTGTAGTCTAATATTTGGGTAAATCCAATAAAAACCAAGCAGCCAGCAACACAACAGAAACAACAATGGAGGATTGAGATGATGGTTTTCCAGCTGGAATAATACAGTCAGGATTTAGAGTTAGTGTCAGATAAACAAACAGACAATAAAGGTTTGTTATCTTTAACATGTAGAACATATGTAGATTATAAATGGTAAGTTTCTCCATTAAAGTGTTAATAGTTAAATATGACTGTCTTAAATTAATATTTTTATCAAAACAAGTATGTTCAACTAGGAGATCCATTTAGTTGACTTTAATGTGAAAATGCTCTTCTAAGAAAGTGAGTTATGGTTAAAATGGATATAATTTTTCTGTTGAGGTGGGGGGAGGGGTCATCAGCAGCTGAATGTCACTAATAAAGTAACTAGTAATCTAAATTAGTTACTTTTAAAATCAAGTCATCAGTGCAGTATTTATATATAAAGCTCTCATCTGCTAAGTTCGCCGATTTATTGTGGTGGGAATGTCAGGAAGTAATTATTGATTAGTGATACATATTTCTACATTGACATATCCCTTTTGGTTTCCATCCATCCATCCATTTTCTGTAGCCGCTTATTCCTCCACAGAGGGACGCGGGGCAGCTGGTGCCTATCTCCAGCGGTCAAGGGGCGAGAGGCGGGGGACACCCTGGACAGGTCGCCAGTCCATCGCAGGGCCACACAGAGACGAACGAGACAAACAACCACACACCCACTCACACCTAAGGACAATTTACCAGCCCAATTAGCCTGACAGTCATGTCTTTGGACTGTGGGAGGAAACCGGAGTACCCGGAGAAAACCCACGCACGCATGGGGAGAACATGCAAACTCCACGCAGAGAGGCCGCAGAGCTGGGACGCGAACCCACGACCTCCTTGCTGCGAGGCAACAGTGCTAACCCCTTTTGGTTTCCAAATAAAATAAATTTAGTTTTATCAAGATTCAATGATAATGTTTTAATATGAAACCACTTTTTAAATATATGTATTTCCTCCATCTCCACCACCTGAACAAAAATGATTTGTGTCGTCTGCAAATAATACAAGTTTTTGTATAACAAATATCATTTATACACGATAAACATTTTTGGACCTACAGTACTGAACCTCTGTCGTCTGTCCATCCTACCCCTGAATCCGGACACAGCCTAGGTCTATTGGTAAAGCTGAGCGCGCCCAGGACATGCGCAGTAGACCCCAAAGAAACAGGAAGTACATCACTCAACCTTTCGGTCAGGTAAAATATAGTGAGAGAACATTTTAAGACTAGATCTAATTGCAGCTTATACAGTACTTATTGTATATATAATGGATGGATTGTTCAGTTTTATTTTCATGTTTGTTTTTTAATACAGTATTTTGTGATTCCTATTCTCTTCTTCTCCCTCTTGGACTGGTAGGGCGGTGCCCTGGCGCCCCCTATGGACGGGCTGCCACTGAATGTTTAATATATCCATTTTGTGTTATTCTTGCTTTGCTATGACTTTTTCATAAAGTACTCTCTTTTACAGATTCTCATTATATTAGTTTATTTAGTTTTTTAAGTTTTCTATTTCCTTTCTGCCTCTACAGTTCTTTTTTTATAAATATAAATTCTTGATGTAAGGTGTTCTTTTTTTGCTGGCATTTTGAAGTCCTTTATTCATCCATGGTCTACCTTCATAAATGTATTTCCTACTGTTTTTAATCACTCGACAGTTTTTGTTAAAAAACATATTACATTTTCCAAAAAATGTTTCATATGCTGTATTAACTTCATTCTGTTTATATTAATACTCCAATCTTGGTTTAAATGGTGACTTTTAAGACAGCTTTATGTCTTCTCTGTTAAAATCTCCACAAATAAACACCCCCTTTCTTCTTTAGATTTGTATATAATTCCTGCATAGTATTCTTAAATTTCTCAATCTTTGATCCTGGTGTTCTGTATATACATCTAAGTGTATTTTTTCTTTTTTTCCATGGTTATTTCCACTGGTATACATTCAATCACTCCATAAAATGATAGTCGTCAGTCATCCACCTCTTTTGTGATTCAAGTTTTTATCCACGTAAAGTGCCAGCCCACCTCATTTCCTGTTGATCCTATCTATATGAAGGAATGGGCTTTATGCACGGAGCACTTAGAACTTCTGGTTTTCAATAAGCTAGTATGACCATTTCCAGCTCTGAGAGAAGCGTTCTAGCTAGTGTGCAGTAGATATCGTTTATCAAGACAGAGATAATAGTATAGTATAGTATAGTATAGTATAGTATAGTATAGTATAGTATAGTATAGTATAGTATAGTATAGTATAGTACTAAGAGATGGAGCCATTCAAGTTTCAGCTGCGGGAAGCGTCGACAGCTGAACACTGCTCTGTTCTTTGTGTTGATGTTCATGTATTTAGCAGAGACTTTTATCCAAAGCGACTTACAAATGATATTGTAACCAAGAATTGACTTTGAGGCTAACAAACAACTAACCCTGACATTAACCTTAAACCAACTTCTTAGATGGTCAAACACTAGTCTCTAAGGTGACCGTGAGGGGAAAACAACACAGGATAGAGTGAAGTGCATGAAGAGAGTACAGAGGACTAGGGGAAGATAGGAGCTAGTCTAGAAGATGTTCTGGGTCTTCAGAAGTTTCTTGAAGATGGACAGGGACGCTGTTCTGGTATCTTAGTAGTTCATTCCACCATCGTGGACCGACACATGAGAAGAGTCTGGACTGTCCCAGCGTGGTGTAGCTCTGCTAGCTGGTGATCCTTTGATGACCGGAGTGACCGAGCCGTGATGTAAGCCTTAGCAAGAGGATTCAAGTAGATGCATGGGAGCTGTTCCTTTCAGGACTTTGTATGAATGTATCATAAACACTATCTGGAAAATAGCCCTGTATAATGGAACAATTCACCAACCTCAGCAAAAGAGGAGCAATATTATCAAAAGTGGCTTTATAAAATTCTGTTAAAACCATCTAGTCCACACGCTTTATTGTTTGGAAAAAAGCAAAGGGCAGTTTTAATTTCAGTGAGGGTAAAATCAGGTCAAGCACTTAGCTGGCAGTTTCTGTAAGGGCTGGAATATTGAAATGGTCAATGGCCTGTATTTACAGAGCGCTGTGTTGTAAACTGTTCAAAGCGCTGTACAACACAAACAGTCACATTCACACACTGGAGGTGATAAACTACGTTGTAGCCTCAGCTGCCCTGGGGCACACTGACGGGGGGGGGGGGATGCCATGCACCGACACCACCAGGTCCCTCTGACCACCACCAGTAGGCAAGGTGGGTGAAGTGTCTTGCCCAAGGACACAACGACAATGTAACCCAGCTGGAGCTGGGATCAAACCAGTGACCCAGACCAACCACTCTACCAACTGATCTATATGTCGCCCATGAGATGTGGTCAGGGAGGTGGGGTGGGTGAGGGGAGGAGAAAGTGGGGAGAGGAGAGGTGAGGTGAGGTGGGGAGAGGAGAGGTGAGGTGAGTTTAGCTGCAGACAAG
Organism: Callopanchax toddi; assembly: GCA_006937965.1. Taxonomy (NCBI): domain Eukaryota; kingdom Metazoa; phylum Chordata; class Actinopteri; order Cyprinodontiformes; family Nothobranchiidae; genus Callopanchax; species Callopanchax toddi. The sequence continues at coordinate 1,437,536 of SSNR01000136.1, forward strand.
CTGTGTCAATGGAGCAGTGTATCAGAGTTATTTTTCAGTAATGCAGTAATGTAAGGCATTACAGAAAGAAAATCTGTAATATTTTACTCGGTACAAACATCAGTAACGTACGCATTACAGTGCATGTTTAACCCGGACTGAAGTGGTGGGTTTTCCAGAGGAGAAACGTCACTCAGCGCCAAATGTTTCACTCCTTGTAGTCAGACAGAGCAGAGATGAGTCCTGTTCTGTCTGGGTCACGCAGCAAACTCATGCTCTATGTCGGAGGAGAGCGCACAAGTCGTGTGTGCTTACGGCAACTAAGGTCCGCAGCGCGCCACTCGGAAACTGAAGCAAACTGAGAAGTTTTGTGATAAAGAGTCACTCTAACAGACTAGATTATTCACATCAGAAGTTGGAGAGTTCACGTTCTCGTGCACAGAGCAGAGGAAAGCGCAGGAGGAGCGTCTGCTGCAGGAGGAGGAGCACACAGGTAGAGATAGGAGTCAAACTAATGAATAGGGACTCCCATGTGCACAAGCTCCCTCTATGATGGGTTAATAGATGGATGGATGGATGGATGGATGGATGGATGGATGGATGGATGGATGGATGGATGGATGGATGGATGGATGGATGGATGGATGGATGGATATCCAGATAATTGATATATCTCCATGTATCCATCACATCACCTTCCACTGGAGGTGGAATGAGCTCATTAGATGGTTAAATCCAGTTATTTTGGTGAGAGTAACTAAAAGTAATGCAGAAGTAGTGTAATGCCTTAAATTTAAAAAAGAGTAATATTGTAATGTAATGAATTACTTTAAAATGACAGTAACAATTAATAAATCATGCATTACAGTTTTGAATTAGCTTGCCCAACACTGCTGATGGTTGATGGTTTATCTGCGTACCTGCCCTGAGCAGAGACTAGTCGTGTTTTTGGAGACCTGGTGCACAGAGGAATGCACTCAGAGGGATTTGTATCTAAATACCATGTGGACAGACACAGATGCTTATGGATTAATGGTTTACGTTTAAAATCACTGTGAAGAATGAAATTCATCCCCTTCATTAAATAAGGAAACATTTTAAAACAGGAGCTCTGATTGGCACATTGTACATGGGAATGTTTATCCTGTAAGATTGTCTTATTTAAATAAATACAAAATATGTTTTGCAAATTTTCACAATTGTCTTCATAATAAAAAAATGAATGGAAAACAGAATAAAGGCTGGATCAGAACCAGAATTGTTATTGTCATTGTAGCAATAAGACATTGAACAACAACAATAAGGTGCACGTCTTCAGTGCAAGAATGAAACAAAGTCACTCTAATTAAAGCTGAGATGTGTGTGTGTGTGTGTGTGTGTGTGTGTGTGTGTGTGTGTGTGTGTGTGTGTGTGTGTACATTCACAGTACATACACAGTACATGCACACTTTATACACAGTACATACACAGTACATATACAGTACATACACAGTACGCACACAGTTATTTGCACGTCATTGATAATACTCCACATTATTGTTGATTATCCGGTCGTTTTATCATTATCCCTGTTCCTCTCTGTCCTCCTCCATCCTCCCTCTCACCCCAGTGAGGAGTTATAAAGTTTGATGGCTGTGGGACAAAGGAGTTCCTGAGCCTGTTGGTTCTGGACTCGGGGAGGAGCAACCTGTCACTGAACGCCTCCTCTGGTTGTTGATGACAGTGTGCAGAGGGTGCCTGGTGTTCTCCATGATGGCCATCACTTTACTCGGTGTCCTCTCCTCTGCCACTGTCACCAGAGTGTCTAGCTTTGTGCCGACTACAGAGCCTGCTCTCCTGATCAGTTTCTCCAGTCTGGATGTGTCCTTCTTTGTTGAGCTCCTCCCCCAGCACACCACAGCGTAGAAGAGGACACTGGCTACCGCAGCCTGGTAGAACATCCTTTGTGCAGCTTTGTGCAGATGTTGTAGGACTGCAGCCTCCTCAGGAAGTACAGTCTGCTTTGGCCCTTCTTGTGCAGCTGCTGTATGTTTGTCCAGTCCAGTCTGTTGTCCACCCAGTCCTCACCCTTGATTTGAAGTGGAAGACTTTGTCTGGACCTCCCAAAATCAATGACCACTTCCTTGATTTTCAAGGTGCTGAGCTGCAGGTGGTTTGTGTGGCACCAGGTGACAAAGGTCCTCACCAGACTCCTGTACTCCTCTTCCTGATCATCTCTAATACTGAATGTGACACGATTCAGAGTTATAGCAGAAGGTTGCAGCCTCATCTGTTAGATCTCTGCTTCTCCACCACATGCATAACGGAGCTTAAAGTGGTGACAAAGTGACTACTGTCCATCTTTAAAGAGCCTCTGGCAGCTGCAGTGCACCATTTCAGCTCCACAAACACACAACAAGGTTTTCTTGATTAAAGGACTGATAGCATGCCTGTAGAAGAACAACTCATCAGAAGCAACAAGTTAGCTGTTGCTGTGCACAGTAACGATGAAATTAAGACTGTCCGTAAAGGACAACCAGGGAAGTGCAGTTCAGTAATCTGAGGCCATTCATTATTTGCCCTTAGGAGAGGAGAAGGAGGAGTTTCTCAGAACATGATTAAACCCATGCTTCTACAGTCCCATTAGGTGTGAGACTCATTTACATCACCCAGCTTCAGGAGTTCAGCAAGCAGCTTGCTCTCAGGACTGACTCCACGCTCAGAGTCCAAGCACTGATGGAATCTGTAAATGCAGAATATATGAGCCAGGTTGTAAAGACTTTATCAGTCTGGTCAAAACTTTAAAATGTGTGTGCTGATTTTGGAAAGTGATCAGAGACAGGTTTGTTGTCCTCAGCAGAGCAGAAATCTGTACAAACAAAGCATACGTTTTGATGTTGTCCAAAGGTGCTCTCGCTGCTTTCTGACCTCTTTGTGCACATCCCTTTCCATGTCATACCAAAGAAGTTATAACCTTGATGACCAGCATTGTCATGAACCCCAGAGACGACCTCCACAGATTTCAAAGATGCAGGTTTCAACTTCTCTGAACATTTGTGTTGTCTTTGCAAGCCTGAACACAACAGGGTCTTGTTGGTGGTGAGTTACAACAGTAAATAATAGATATTCATCTAAATCATGAGCCAGTCCTGGTCCAAAAGCCAAAGGAAGAGCTCAGACTGAAGGGGACCAGCTAAAGGTTCACAAACAGACTCAGAGTCAGCCACAGCATTCAGCAGCCAGGAGGGTAAAATGCTGTGGAAAACTCTTCACCTCTGTTGTTACTGACTTACTACATACTATGTAAATGTTTCAAATCAGATCGGTAGAGGAATTGACCTTTGAACTCTCTCATGGAGGCCAATTTGTCCGTTTCTTTATTGCTGAATCATGGCCTCTGACTATAATTTTTTCTTGGCTCACAAACACATCACTAGGTCTCTGCACCAGCCTCTCTGAACATTTCTCTAAAATTCATCCAGTGCTTTATAAAAAACTTGGTTAACAGATTGTCTTTTCTGTCTTTTGACAATAAACAGCAAGCAAGAAAAAACGTTGTTTCAAACGTGGTAAGAAGATAAAGATATAGATAAGATATATGACCCTAAAGGTCATATGGTGTACCTAGAGAGGTTGTGTAGTAATGCGTACCATGGTGGCCTTTACCACCCTTCTGTCTTGCTTCTGCACTATATCTGAACAACATTCATCTTTATAAGCGTTGGACTGGATTTAGTTGAGTTAAAAGCAGCATTACAGCCAGCAGGCATGTGACCACCTAATTTCAGCCAGAGAGGCCCACGCTTCCTCTATTTGCAGTCATTATACCCTCAACAAGTCACATAAAAGCCCAGCCATCCTGTGGAGATCAATGTGCTCCTCGCCGCTCTGCCTGATTGGCTATTATCTAGATGAAGCAATGTTCTATATCAGGACTTTTGACGACATAACTACTCTGTTAATATTCAGAGGAAGTGGTGGAGGTCAGAGAGCTCTCAGCCGCTTGACCTCAGGGTCACAACAACCTAAGCTACGGAGTGGCACATGGCCGTGAATGAGCCCTAATGATTTAGGTGGTATCTGTTACACAGTCAGAGCAAACCAATCTCCCCAGGCAATCTAGCCATGGAGAAAAAGCAGAGGCTTGAAAATAAACCCCACTTGTTTCAAAGAGGGGCAGTGCAGCCTTAGAGCAGCATGCCATCTAGAATAATGAATAATCACACACAGATGATTGCATAGCAGCTTTACACACACACACACACACACACACACACACACTGTGCAGGCAGTTGTTTAAAGGAGCATGTTAAGGAGATGTAGCAAATAAAGTAGATTGTTTGTTTGGTGAGTGTTTAGTCCCTTGTTAAAAAGGCCTCCCACAGTCTTATACATGAGGCCCATCACAGGCCTCTGCAGGTTTAGGTGAACATTCACCTGAGCTGTTAAGACACTGGGTGATGCATTATGGGGTTTCTTGTTTCCTCACAATACTTTTTGTAAACACTGGGATTATCCACAGCAACAAACCCATTACCTTAAACTCAACAGTGTGATTGGAACAGTCCCAGTTCACTGAGTGCCAGTGATTTATTCCTCCATCAAAAAGGAAGTCGATCACTGAAACTTCAATTAAAGCATTTATTGTTGTGTTCTCCTATTACTGTTTCTGATGTACTTGTACTTGTACTGTACTTGAGTATAGGAAAGGGGGGAATTGATTTGTGTTCACATGCATTAACCACAGTACAATGTAAATACCTCAGTTCAATGTATATACCATTGTACTATGTATATACCACAGTAAAATGTATATACCACAGCACAATATGTGTATTATAGTACAATGTATATACCTCAGTACAATGTATGTACCACAATACAATGTACATACAACAGTGTTCATATTACATTACAATAACCCCAAAGTCACTGGGCTCTACACTTCACTCTTGTCTTTTCTACCATTTGTGTCCTTTATCTACCAGACCAGTGTAGCAATCAGACATCAGTCTTAACAAACAAAATATAAATATTCAGACAAAATATGAATATGATTTTGTTGGTCTACTTTAATATGTGATTGACATGAATGTCAAGTATTTTGGGTGGTCATGGATCCAATATGTTTATAACACAGAGGCACACTTTACTTTATACAAATCAATGTATTACTAAACATTACACTGATACAGTACTAATCACACAAGACATTAGGCAGAACGGAGGTGATGATTAGGGGTTCAGTAGAGAGTTTCTTGAGAAGCAGATGTTTAAAATTGGAAATTAATCAAATAAATCAGGCTTAACTTTTTTCATTAAATATCAATGATTATTAATTGATATTATTATATTATCATTATTTAATAATGAACCAATGTGGCACCAATTCTGCAATAAATCAAGATGAATTCTTACTCAGGTCAGTTTCTTGGTGGATTGAGGCTCCTTCTCGAAGTCATTTTTCAAACATCATGGATGTCTAGATCTTCTGGGCATTGAAGTGACTCCAGTAGCTTCTGGTGATCGGGTCAGCTTGGCACTGGTAAGGCTCATCTGGAGATGACCATTGTGGTAAAGATCTCACCCTGTTGTGCAGTCCAGGTGGAGCAGAGGTTCAATTTAACAGTTTATGGACAAAACTTGAGCTATTTTTTAAGTTGTCTTATTTTGGATCAAAAATAAAACACTTGCTGGAAAAAATGGAGTTTAACTCTGAGAAGAAGGTTTAGTATAACTCCAAAGGACTGATGCCTAATTCACACCAGTTACAGAAATGGATGCGGAGCAGACTCCGTACGGCTTCCGCAAAGATGAAAAAGCATTGAGTCCAATCAGAGCTGTCACACTGGCTGCGGTGCGGCTGGCTGCCACATCGTCTTTTTTTTTTTTTTTTTTTTGCCACATTCAAATTTTCATGAATAGAGAAATTACATGTGCCAGACAGGAAGTGAGTCACAAGCCACCAAGGTGTATCTGGTATATCTCAAATATAAAGATGAAGTGTATCCACCCATGGTAGAAAAAGCCAAATTAATAAATAATCCTCATCAAAAAATATGAGAAGACGAGTGTGGTCTTTGTTTACCAGCTCTTCTTTGTACGTGTACATGTACCACCATTCTGAGCAGCACAGTAGGACGACAACATTGGGAGTGAAAACTCTCTTTGAACAAGAAGAAACCTTCAGTAGAACCAGAACCCTCCTCCTTGAACTGCCACCTTACCATGGTAGAGGAGTTTGAGTGCCCTAATGATCCAAGGAGCTATGTTGTCTGGGGAACTTGAGCCCCTGGTAGAGTGTCCCATGGAAAATTGGTCCTAGGTGAAAGGTGAGACAAAGAGAGGTTCAAAGACTCTTCACAGATACAAAATCAGAGTCCGAGTACCAATCCCAGAGGGTTACAGAGGTCCCACCCTGGAGCCAGGTCTGCAGTTGAATCCCATGAGTGAGTGCCTAACCCTAACCCTCACCCATGGTGCCCAGCCCAAACCGATTACATGGGCCCATCCAACTTTGGACCCACCACCTGCAGGAGGAACATAAAGGGTCCAGTGCATTGTGGGTCAGGTGGCAGACCAAGGTGGGAGCTTTTGTGGTCCCATCCTTAGACACGAAACCTGGCTATTGGAACATGGAACGTCACCTCTCTGGCGAGGAAGGAGCTGGAGCTTGTGGAAGAGGTTGAGCGGGGACTGGCTAGATACGTACAGTCTGTCTTCTTTGACTCATAGCATTGGCTCTGGAACCCGAGTCCTGGAGGGGGGTTGGACTCTCTATGTTGGAGTTGCTCTGGGTGAGAGGCGGAGGGCTGAAGTGGGCTTTCTGTTAGCCCAAAAACACTCAGCCTGTATGTTGGGGTTTACCTGGGAGACAAGAGGGAAGCTCCCCTGAGCCTTCAGGTCAGGGAGCAGATCCTGACTGTTGTTTGTGCTTCTGAACCAAATGGCAGCTCAGAGTTCCCACTTGTTTGGAGTCCCTGGGACAAGTGCTGGATGACACTCCAACTGGGGACCCCAGTCCTGCTGGGGGACTTCATACTCATGTGGGAAAAGAGACGTGATTGGCAGAAATGGCCCGACCAATCTAAACCTGTGGTGTTTTGTGTTTGGTTTTCTATGCAAGTCACAGTTTGGCCATAACGAACACAAACATAAGGACCTGGTACCAGGGCAGCCTAGGTCGCAGGTCAATGATTGACTTGGTAGTTTTATAATCTGACCTGTGGCGACAATCAGCTGTATTAAATCAGCTGTCAACTGATCACCAAAGAGGTTCTGGTAAACCATGAGGTGCCGAAGAAACTCGCTCACAATTTCACAAAAAGGGCATTGTGAATAATTGTCGTTATAATGCCCCCTCTAATCCTCTCTTTTTAAAGTATAGAGAACTTAAACGATTTACTTAACTGGAAGGTATTACAACTTGTGTACAAGGCCAGTAAAACTATATTACCCACCAATGTTCAGATGTTGTTTATAAGGAAGAGAGAATTCGTATAATTAAAGTCTTTAAGAAACCCAACTTAAGAACTAGAATTTGGGAGTCCTGCACTATAATTTATAGACTCACACTGTGGAATAATTTAGACAGAGAAACTAAAGCTACAGGGTCATTAAGAGTATTTAAGAAACGCATTACATCACTTGCTTTCTTTGAATTATACAGATTAAAAGGGAAATAATATTGTTAGCTGTATTGTGTGAGCGCTGTCACTAAAACTGCTTGTTGTGTTTGTTATATATTAACTTGTTTTTATTTGTTAGTTTTTTTTTTGTTTCTGTTTTGTTTACTCCTCACCTTAGAAAAAGAGGCAGTGATAAATACGAGTTTCTCCTCTATCTGCTCCCTTTCATTCTGTTACTGGACTCAATTTTAAGTTCATGTTTTTATGTTTTGTTTAGAATGAAAATAAAAGCAGCCTGTGAAACACATTGGCCTGGGGATCATAAAGTGAAGTGAACAGGCTCTGACCTTCAGCTTTTGCTGGGGAGGTTCACAGCTGAGTGTGAAGCTGAGATGAGGATCAGCACCACCACATCTGAGACACATCTCGAGTAGAAACGGGTGGCCTGCCAACGCCCCCATGTCAACCCAGGACAGGCTGGAGAAACTTCTTCTACACAGGACAGTGGGATTCCCTACTTGGGATGCTGCCCCCACCCAGACCTGTTAAGTGGAAGGTGATGTGAAAACCAGAACCAGGATGAAGCAGCTGCAGTCTAAGAGGACAGGAAAGAGAAAACCCAGAAGGACCACAGGTATAGTGTTCTAGAAAATCCTCCTATAGATGCAGTTTATTTACCATGTTAGACAAACTGTGATTCCCTATTTGACTGAGAACTTAAATCTGGCCTAATGTCCACTACAAGAAAAATGGTTATGTACAACATACAGAGTAAGAGCAATACTTTTAAGTTACAATACTTTAAGTTTATTTACGTAGTTGATAAGTTATTTGTTATCCATTTCAGCACTCATTTTTGTTTGAATAAAAGACTGAAGAAGTTCATCCAGGGCTGATGATAATCAACTGTAACTGTAAACGTGTGCTGGGTGTCTGAGGTCTGAGCCAATCACCAGAGGAGAGTTATGTCCTCTGCTGTCCACTGCCACCTCAAAGACAAACAAGAGAAGATCACTGCACGGCCTCGAGGACGTCCCTGCTTTCAGGAGCTTCACCAAATTCTATTCAACACTGAAGGTCTGGAGCTCAAAGAATGAGATAAATCTGCAGCAAAGGGTGATGGAGATGGAAAGAGTAGAACTGAGTGGAAATGAAAGGTAGATTGTTTTAAGGCCACATGATGACAGAAATAAACCCTACATTCCTGCTCCATTAAGACATCTCACATATTACACGTCTTCTGACCATCTATGACTTCCATACAACACCAGGGAGTTTTCAAAGCAGCCGAGGGCAACACACTCACATCTGTAAACACTAAGGCAGCGTGGCATGGCCGTGAATGCTGCTAGGCTGTAATGCTTTGCAGACATCATCATTCAAACACAGACACAGAAACAATGATCCCACCTGGCCTGTGGAGAGGTTCACTCATAATGTCTAATGTAGTGTGAAGCACTTTGGGAATTTTAGGACTTCGTAAGCGCTATACAATTACAGGCCATTTACCATTCATACATAGATAGATAGATAGATAGATAGATAGATAGATAGATAGATAGATAGATAGATAGATAGATAGATAGATAGATAGATAGATAGATAGATAGATAGATAGATACATAGATAGATAGATAGATAGATATTTTGTGAAAACGTTTGAGCTACACCTGCCAAACTGGCAGATGTGGGAGCGTCTCAGGAATTTCTGCTGTCAGATCTTACCAGTCGTTTCCCTAAACTGTCCAAAGTGATTATTAATCAACATGTGGAACAGACATCCAGAGACACTCTGCTCCAGGACACTATTGCCTGGGACCCCTTATCACGGCCAACATCCAGCCCCACTCCAGACCCGACTTCATCTTGGTCAGAGGTTGTGGTACGTGGCCGAAAGAGGTCCCCTCCTGTTGTTTCCAGCACCCCACCTGACTTCAACCTGTCTAACCGCTTCTCTGCACTGGCTGAGGAAGAATCAGCTGCAATCTCTGAGCCCCTTCCTCCCATTCAATCACCACAGCCTGTGGAGGGAGGTGAGGAGGACAGAGGATCAGCTGGTGGAGCAGCAGCCGTGTGTCTGGAGCCTGTAGTTCGTAAGAAGCAGCCTCCACCATCTCTCCCCCCCCAGACCTCAACTTCTACTGCCTGACGCAACACACTGAAGGAAGCTGTTCGTCGACACTCCGCTGGACCTCTTGCCCTGGCTCAGGAGCAGAGCCCCTCCAGCTCCAGCCCTCCAGTTCCTCGACCCCGCAGGATCACAAACCCAAGATCAAACCCAGAACCCTCTTCGCCTCGTCCACTGTTCTCCCCAACCACTCTGCTGGTTGGTGACTCAATCATCAGGAACGTCCGCTTCTTCAACGTCATCACAAAGTGTTTTCCATCGGCCACCGTTCAAGATATTCTGGAGAAACTTCCAAGTCTGCTGTGCTCCGTCCCGACTTCAGTCAGAAGAGTGATCATTCATGTTGGATCCAACGATGTCTCCCGTCGGCAGTCTGTTGTCACATTACAGCATTTTTACCAGCTGCTGGAGATCCAGAAGAGCAGTGGAATGTCTGTCTTCATCTCTGGCCCGATTCCCACAGTTTCTGGTGGAGATGAAAGTTTCAGCCGTCTCCTCTCTCTCCACACCTGGCTTTAGTCTGCCTGCAGGTCCCTCAATATTGGCTATATCGACAACTTTAATCTGTTTTGGAAGCGTTTTTCCTTTTTTAGGCGAGATGGTGTTCACCCAAACCGACTTGGCTCACGCATGCTGACCGCTAACATCAGGTACGCTGTGCAGTCCTATAGATGTATATCTATGGTGGACTCCTCTACACAGACATGACTGTTTACATCCGAGTCATCTACACCTTCTGCAGCCTTCGGTCTCACCACCACTCCAAACGCCGTTGCCCCCTACAGTCCACCACAAATTCAACCATCATCTAGGTCTCTTCCCAGAGTCTCTGTCCCCACAGTTTCCTCCTCGGCTCTCAAACCAGAACATTTTCCTATTCCAGTTCATTTATCAACCCGCTGCCCCAATCACCCTGATCAGAGAGCCCGGAAACTCAACAGGTGCTTACGACCCGTCCATCTCCAAGTAACAAAGAAGAAAAATGACCTGCATCCTTCAGTTCAGTGTGCCCTGTTAAATGCCCGATCCATTTCTAACAAATCCTTTATCTTAAATGAGCTTTTCACCCAGCAGGGCCTAGACTTCTTTTTTCTAGTTGAAACATGGGAACAAGATGGTAACTTTGTCCATTCTAATGAAATCTGTCCTCCAGGTTGCTCTGTGTTTACCACACCACGCCCCTCACGCCGTGGTGGAGGTCTCGCTGTGGTCTTTAAGGACAAACATGCCTGTAGTCTGATCAACAGTGGCTGTTTCACTACTTTTGAATGTCAGATCATCAAAGTAGGGTTACAAGAAGTATTTTACTGTGTTTTAATTTACCGACCTCCTGGACCAGCAGGCCCTTTTCTCTCTGAATTTTCAGATTTCTTATCATCCATGATTAAGATGGAAAAGGTTTTAATTCTGGGTGACTTTAACTTCCACATTGATAACCCTGAGTGTAACACAGCAGCTGATTTCTTATCCATCACTGATTCTTTTAACTTTGTACAGCATGTATCAGGACCAACCCATAATATGGGTCACACTTTGGATCTAGTCTTCTCTCTGGGTCTAAACATCAATCAGCTACATGTTGAAGAGGTTCATGTGAGTGACCACAGCTGTGTTTTCTTTAAGATTCAGTCTAACGTTGATCCTGTCCCTCACAAACTGAGTTCATCATTAATCAGTCAGCAGCTGATGGTTTTTCTGTAATGTTTGATAGAAACTTAGTTCATGGTGAAGATGCAAACTCCTTCATCCAGTCATTTAATCAGCAGTGTTCTATCTTAGATAAAGTAGCTCCAGTTAAACAAACAGCGGTATCTCATAGAAGGAACAGTCCCTGGATGAATGAACATATTTATAATCTCAGAAGGACATGCCGTAAAGCTGAGAGGCTTTGGAAATCAACAAGAATGGAAATTCACCGACTGTACCTTAAGGAATTGATAACATCTTTAAATGAAATGGTTAAAAACTCCAGAGTTGTTTACTTCTCTCAACTGATTTCCTCAAATAAAAACTCCAAAGTTCTGTTTGACACGATCAATCAGATAGTTTCACCTAAAACGCCCCAAATCCCTGTGTTCTCAAGGTCTGATTGTAACAACTTCCTTTCATTCTTTAAGAACAAAATTAGAAACATCAGGTCAGGTTTCTCACCCCCATCTGCTCCCTGTTCTCCCATCCACCCTCCTCCTTCCCATACCTGGTCCTTCTTCACACCTGTTCATTTTCAGGACATCTGTCTCTTTCTTAAAAACATGAAACAATCTTCAAGCCCAGTTGATATTCTCCCAACCTCTTTGCTTCTTAAAGCTTTTGACCTAGTTGGCCCATGCATTGTTGATTTTATTAATCTATCCCTCCAAACCGGCTCTGTCCCCTCCATCTTTAAACACACTGTTATTGAACCCATCCTTAAAAAACCCAGTCTGGACTCCTCTCAGCCAAATAACTACAGGCCCATTTCCAAACTGAGCTATATCTCTAAACTCTTAGAAAGAGTTGTGGCTGATCAGCTGGTCTCTTTTCTGGAACAACACAATATTTTTGATAAATTCCAATCTGGTTTCCGTAAAAAACATTCAACAGAAACAGCTTTACTCAAAGTATCCAGTGACATCATGATGGCAGCAGACTCCGGGGAGTTTACAGTCTTAGTTTTGTTGGACCTTTCTGTTGATCACAGCACCTTAATGAACAGACTCCGTGACCTGGTGGGGATCTCTGGAACAGTTTTAGACTGGTTCAGATCGTACCTCTCAAACAGAAGTTTCAGGGTCCATATAAACCACATCATGTCAGATACTACAGATCTGTTCTGTGGGGTACCCCAAGGCTCTGTTCTGGGTCCACTCCTGTTTTTACTATATATCCATCCTCTTGGACAGATCATTAGTAGATGTCACAATGTCTCCTACCACCTTTATGCAGATGACATTCAGCTGTACTGCTCCTTCAAGGACTCAGAGTTCTACAAACTGTCTGAACTACTGGAGTGTCTGTCAGCTACTAACTGGTTAGAAAATAACTTCCTTCAGTTAAACCCTGAAAAGACTGAATGTGTGATTGTTGCCCCTGATAGGATGGTCCCTCTGATCAGTCAACAGATTGGACATTTAAGTTCTGCTGTAAAGTCAAACCTGAGGAATCTGGGTGTTATTTTCGACCAATCAATGTCTCTTGAAGGTCACTCAAAACAGCTGGTCAGAAACTGTTTTTATCATCTGAGAAATATTTCCAAACTGAGAAAGTTGGTGTCAAAACCTGAACAGGAAATGGTTCTTCATGCTTTGATCTCCTCCCGTCTAGATTACTGTAACACACTTTTCACATGTTTGAACCAAAAAGCCCTTTATGGCCTTCAGCTGGTCCAGAACTCTGCAGCGAGGCTCCTCACTGGAGCAAACAGAAAAGATGACATCACTCCTATTCTGAGGTCTCTGCACTGGTTACCTGTTAAATGTAGAGTTCATTTTAAAATCCTGACTCTAACTTTCAGGGCCCTACATGGTCAAGCTCCTCTTTATGTTACTGAACTGATAAAGCCGTACGCTCCAACCCGAGCTCTCAGGTCCACAGACCAGAATCTCCTAACAGTTCCAAGGACCAGATTTAAAAGTCGAGGTCACCGCTCCTTCCAGTCTGTTGTACCGCGACTTTGGAATGACCTTCCTTTAGTTTTACGCTGTATAGACAGTCTGGACTCCTTTAAAAAGCAGCTGAAGACCCAATTATTCAAAACTGCTTTTAAATAACTATTTTGTGTTCTCTTGTTGTTGTTTAATGATTTTGATTTGTAATGATATTTTGTTTGTTTTATTAATTTTATTTGTTTTATCATGTTTGATTCTGTTTTCTGTAAAGCACTTGGTGATTTTTTCTGTGAAAGGTGCTATATAAATAAACTTTACTTACTTACTTACTCAGGCAGGACATTTTTGAATCACGCTGGACAATGTCTTCACATGCTGCAGATTTGTATTATAGTGACCTGATTAATAGAGTGCCTTCTCACCACCAATCAAAGCAGCCCAAAGCTCTGAACACAGTCAAATACAGACAGTAAATACAATAATAAAACGGAACAATTCAAAGATAAGAACAGGCAAAAATATCTTCAATGATTAGTCTAAAAGTCAATTATAAGAACTGTCAGCAGTTTAAAAGACACTAAGAATGTAGTTAAAAGACAATAAGCTCATACTCCTAGAGCGACATCAGACCACCATAATACTGAGTCAGTCTGACTCTAAAGACCCAGGATGCTGCTGGTCTAGTTTCACTCAGGAATCCTGTTCAGTTTCACTTTTCTGTCAATCAGGATCTGAGTCTGGCATTTTAATGATTGTTCAGTATTTTATTATGCTGTTATTATTGTTTATGCTCTAAATGACTTTAGTCAGGTAGTTATTCTGATTTTGTATTTATATTTATCCTTGTGTGAATCTGTATGCTTTGATTTGCCTGTAATTTTGCTGCTGCTGCAGCTGAATTTCTACACTGAGGGAGAGTAAAGGATTTCTATTCTGTTCTATTCCTCTCCTTCATCCCACTCTCCTCTTCAGAGGCTGTAACCATAACAGCAGAATAATCCGTGGAGTTCACAGATGATTTTCCTGTTCTCACTCCTTCATTCTTAATAAGTCTTTCTCTTGTGGTTAGTTGGGGGACCAACCAGCAGCGCTTTCAGGTGAAACTTCATCAGCTGTTCTGTGTCTCATCAGGAAGTAGACACGTCGGGCTGTCAGACCTTACTGATGCATTTAATATTGTCCGAAGGAGCTGTGTTTGATTATTAAATAATGATGGACAAGGAAGAACGGACGGACTAAAAACTAAATCCTGGTGGTTACAGTTCGTTTTGGAAGCTAATCTTAGAGAAGACAGAGGCTGAAGCAGATCTCACGTCTGAATCTGAACGCTGTGAGTCTACGTAGGAGTCTATGTCCACCTAGAAGCTCCAGAAGAAAACAAAACACCCAGAACCTCCTAAATGATCAGCGGCAACGAAGTCTGCAGGAAAACTTTGACATTTCTCATATGGCAAGTGAGCGAATGCACATGAATCAGAGAGGTGCGTAAAAAGAGGCGCACGAGCGAGAGAGAACAACAGAGAGAAAAGGAGAAAGAGAGACAGTGAGCGAGTGTGAGAGAGAGAGATACAACTGGAGAAGCACATTGGTCAAAGTGGTCAATTTGAAATTTTTTGTTGCACAATTTTAAGTTATGTCGGTACTGTCCGACTGTCCGACATGTTTTTGCATGTCTTTTTATATATATATATATATATATATATATATATATATATACAGTATATATTTATTTTTTATTTTTTTGCATATATATATATATATATATATATATATATATGTATTTATTTACTTTTTGCATATATATATATATATAAACAATGGTAAACATCCTGGTACATATCCTATAAACCCCTTGAATGTTAATGTTTTCATCTGGTTACTAGCGCACAACGCTGGGGGTCAAAAAGCCCTCCAGCCCTCATTCAGAACTGCAACTCTGCAGTTTAAGATAACAAAAAAACCTTGGGATTAAATATTACTACAGGAACATGTCTGAGGAACATGTCTGAGGAACATGTCTGTGGAACATGTCTGAGGAACATGTCTGAGGAACATGTCTGAGGAACATGTCTGAGGAATATGTCTGTGGAACATGTTTGAGGAACATGTCTGAGGAACATGTCTGAGGAACATATCTGAGGAACATGTCTGTGGAACATGTCTGTGGAACATGTCTGAGGAACATGTCTGAGGAACATGTCTGAGGAACATGTCTGAGGAACATGTCTGAGGAATATGTCTGAGGAACATGTCTGAGGAATATGTCTGTGGAACATGTTTGAGGAACATGTCTGAGGAACATGTCTGAGGAACATGTCTGTGGAACATGTCTGTGGAACATGTCTGTGGAACATGTCTGAGGAACATGTCTGAGGAACATGTCTGTGGAACATGTCTGTGGAACATGTCTGAGGAACATGTCTGAGGAACATGTCTGAGGAACATGTCTG
>SSNR01000136.1:1454242-1513420 GCA_006937965.1 Callopanchax toddi
GGAACATGTCTGAGGAACATGTCTGAGGAACATGTCTGAGGAACATGTCTGTGGAACATGTCTGAGGAACATGTCTGAGGAACATGTCTGTGGAACATGTCTGAGGAACATGTCTGTGGAACATGTCTGAGGAACATGTCTGAGGAACATGTCTGTGGAACATGTCTGAGGAACATGTTTGAGGAACATGTCTGAGGAACATGTATGGAACATGTCTGTGGAACATGTCTGAGGAACATGTCTGAGGAACATGTCTGTGGAACATGTCTGAGGAACATGTCTGTGGAACATGTCTGAGGAACATGTCTGAGGAACATGTCTGAGGAACATGTATGGAACATGTCTGAGGAACATGTCTATGGAACATGTTTGAGGAACATGTCTGAGGAACATGTCTGTGGAACATGTCTGAGGAACATGTTTGAGGAACATGTCTGAGGAACATGTCTGTGGAACATGTCTGAGGAACATGTATGGAACATGTCTGAGGAACATGTCTGAGGATCATGTCTGTGGAACATGTCTGAGGAACATGTCTGAGGAACATGTCTGTGGAACATGTCTGAGGAACATGTCTGAGCAACATGTCTGAGGAACATGTCTGAGGAACATGTCTGTGGAACATGTCTGAGGAACATGTCTGAGCAACATGTCTGAGGAACATGTCTGAGGAACATGTCTGAGGAACATGTCTGAGGAACATGTCTGAGGAACATGTCTGAGGAACATGTCTGAGGAACATGTCTGAGGAACATGTCTGAGGAACATGTCTGAGGAACATGTCTGAGGAACATGTCTGTGGAACATGTCTGAGGAACATGTCTGAGGAACATGTCTGAGGAACATGTATGGAACATGTCTGAGGAACATGTCTGTGGAACATGTCTGAGGAACATGTCTGAGGAACATGTCTGAGGAACATGTCTGTGGAACATGTCTGAGGAACATGTCTGAGGAACATGTCTGTGGAACATGTCTGAGGAACATGTCTGAGGAACATGTCTGTGGAACATGTCTGTGGAACATGTCTGAGGAACATGTCTGAGGAACATGTCTGAGGAACATGTCTGAGGAACATGTCTGAGGAACATGTCTGTGGAACATGTCTGAGGAACATGTCTGAGGAACATGTCTGAGGAAGATGTCTGAGGAACATGTCTGAGGAACATGTCTGAGGAACATGTCTGAGGAACATGTCTGAGGAACATGTCTGAGGAACATGTCTGTGGAACATGTCTGAGGATTATGTCTGAGGAACATGTCTGTGGAACATGTTTGAGGAACATGTCTGAGGAACATGTCTGAGGAACATGTCTGAGGAACATGTCTGTGGAACATGTCTGAGGATTATGTCTGAGGAACATGTCTGTGGAACATGTCTGAGGAACATGTCTGAGGAACATGTCTGTGGAACATGTCTGAGGCTTATGTCTGAGGAACATGTCTGTGGGACATGTTTGAGGAACATGTCTGAGGAACATGTCTGAGGAACATGTCTGAGGAACATGTCTGTGGAACATGTCTGAGGAACATGTCTGAGGAACATGTCTGAGGAACATGTCTGAGGAACATGTCTGTGGAACATGTCTGAGGAAGATGTCTGAGGAACATGTCTGAGGAACATGTCTGAGGAACATGTCTGAGGAACATGTCTGAGGAACATGTCTGAGGAACATGTCTGTGGAACATGTCTGAGGAACATGTCTGAGGAACATGTCTGAGGAACATGTCTGAGGAACATGTCTGAGGAACATGTCTGAGGAACATGTCTGTGGAACATGTCTGAGGAACATGTCTGAGGAACATGTCTGAGGAACATGTCTGAGGAACATGTCTGTGGAACATGTCTGAGGAAGATGTCTGAGGAACATGTCGAGGAACATGTCTGAGGAAGAGGAACATGTCTGTGGAACATGTCTGAGGAAGATGTCTGAGGAACATGTCTGAGGAACATGTCTGAGGAACATGTCTGTGGAACATGTCTGAGGAACATGTCTGAGGAACATGTCTGTGGAACATGTCTGTGGAACATGTCTGAGGAACATGTCTGAGGAACATGTCTGAGGAACATGTCTGTGGAACATGTCTGAGGAACATGTCTGAGGAACATGTCTGAGGAACATGTCTGTGGAACATGTCTGAGGAACATGTCTGAGGAACATGTCTGAGGAACATGTCTGAGGAACATGTCTGAGCAACATATCTGAGGAACATGTCTGAGGAACATGTCTGAGGAACATGTCTGTGGAACATGTCTGTGGAACATGTCTGAGGAACATGTCTGAGGAACATGTCTGAGGAACATGTCTGTGGAACATGTCTGAGGAACATGTTTGAGGAACATGTCTGAGGAACATGTCTGTTACTTTCTCTCTCTTGAGTTAACAATCAGCTAACCATAACTCTTTTTAATACTAACCATGGTTGAAACCATAACAACCATGCTGCTTTGCTAGCCCCTGTGCACACACGCGTGCACAGACACACACACAAACACTACAAATGTTCATTTTAATTTAAGAGCAGTTGAATTTTAACATGAAGTCACAGCAGAGCTCTGTGGTTAAATAACCGCTTTCCCCGGGTGCTCAATCAGCACATTCTACCTAAATGATTAAAAAAAAGTATTCATGAGCAAATCCCAACCTTTTTAACAAGCTATGAAAACAACCTGGAGTTATTTTAAAAAATTATTTTGAGCAAATCCCAAACCCAATCTCCCTCTAAATATTAAAACTATTGTGTTTAATAAAAACAGGGCTGCAGGTGGAGCAGAGGAGCCTGGCAAGCCAGACTATACCTTCACATAAATAAAGGTCTGCAGAGCAGAACTGTCGGTCCAGTCTACTGGGCTAGGGGCAGAGGGGAGCACTGCTGCCTGCATCCTCTCTGATTAGTTTGAGTGTTTTCTACCATTGGGTCTGGGTTTCCTCCATGAACCAAAAGCTGGCCGTCAGGTTACTGTGAATCATCTGTAGGAGTGAGAGTGTGACTGGATGTAAGTCTGGTGTGTCTCTGTGACGGACTGTGTAGCATTTTGAAATAGGCTACCTTAATAAATTGTCAATAAAAGACTAATATTATCAAATTAAAATGGCTCATAAATGATGAGTCATCAACATTGTTTGATCATTAATATCAGATTGACTCAAAATAGGGTTTTTTTCAGTTAACAGTGAATCAACACTTATTAGTAATTTGACACAGAGGCAAAATATACTGTAGTTTTATATAAAAATGAATTTATTACTATATTTCCCTAACTAATTTATTTTAGACAGAACTGACTGAAATGTGGAAAAACTTCTGTTTCCTCCTCAAATGATGATTTTTATAAGTCGATAATTAAATTCTTGAAAACAAAGAAACTGATTTTCCACCGTAGTGTTCCTTCAACCTTCTGTTCATTTGAGTGGTGGCTGAACCCAACGGGAGATCTGGTGAAACCTCCACATCAGTTCTGTGTCTGTATCGTTATTCAGGCATTTCTTTGACTCCATCTAGTGGCCCAGGCTCTGCTTCGCCTTCTCCACCTCGACTGAGGCCAGATTTGATGACAAACATAAATCATGTCAGGTAATTGGTGTGAGGTGCTGCTGTCTGATTTCAGCACAGGCCAACGACAAACTAAAAAAACAGCATTATTTCTAATTCCTTTGACTTTTATTTCAACAATATGCATGTTCCTGGACTTTCTCCATCTCTTAAAAAATTTAACCATGACCCCAAACAAATACAAAAAAATATATAGATTCAGGTCAAAAGGATTATAAATATTTACTAATACTGTGATAAAAAGTAAGGGAAGACAGATACAACAGGTACCATTCACTGCTGTGGACAGTAAATGCATTTAATGAGTCGGACATACAAAAATAAACCACAACAAAGCAACACACAAACTGTACAAATAAAAACCTGAAAGAAACGTCTGGCTGACAGTTTGATCTGAGTGAATGTCAAAACAAAACCCTGCTGCTACAGAGCAGAGCACACTACACCGGGGTCAAAGGTCATCACCCAAACAGAGCAAAGAAAAGGGGTGGAGGCATGAAGCTGGTGGGCAGGATAACAGGTGGACTCCTAAAGTCTCATTATGATCGCAGAGCTCACACTCACCACAAACACGGATTTCTAAGAAAGTTTAAAAGGCTTGTTTTTAGAGCATATCAACTTATTTTTGTCTGAATTACAGCTCTACTTGAAATAAGCCACATGTTCTTAAATATGGTCATATTTTCTAGATTTGAGCAAAAAGATATCTGCCAGTGGGGTAAGCAGAAGTTGCTTGCTAGATTGCTAGCAAATTATTCTAAATGCAGAAAAACTTTCCATTTTATGAAGAATCTAGCAAAGCAAATTCTCTAACCCCACTGGCAGATTTCTTTGCTCAAATCTAGAAAATGTGACCATATTTAAGAAGATTTGGCTGATTTCAAGTAGAACTGTACGAATATATTCAGACAAAAATAAGTTACATGTCCTCAAAACAAGACGTCTTTACTTTCTTAGAAATCAGTTTTTGCAGTGTGCGCGCGCGCACACACACACACACACACACACACACACACACACACACACACACACATACACATACATACAAGAAAAAAGGGGAGGAAATTAAAGGGTCGTTTCAAAATTTGATGAAATATTCAAAAGCAAAGCTCTTAAGAATTGTACAGTATAAAAAGCTACAAACATTAATAAATTACATCACTGACACATAAACACTTCACAAGGTGCTAACAAAATAATTCCAAAAGCCTTTAGGATACTGAAAGTCAAATAAGTGGCTGGTCATAGAAACTTTGTGGGTTTTTTATTTGATACAGTTTTTCCCCAAAGCCTCGTCTTCTGTTCAAAGTAAATCACAATACTTAGTGTGTGTAAGGCCATATGATAACAGCTTCCTTCAGTTGGTTTCCAGGCAGCACCTTTCAAACCAAATCAACAAATAAACATTAAAACTAAGACTATACCTTTACATGTGTGTGTATATATATATATGTGTGTGTGTATATATATATATATATATATATATATATATATATATATATATATGTGTGTGTGTGTGTGTGTGTGTGTGTGTGTGTGTGTGTGTGTGTGTGTGTAGTGCTCCATAAACTTCTTTCCCTTACTGATTACTGATCTGTTTTTGCTGACTCATTACATTTAAGGCTGCAGTCAGTCATATCGCCCAGCACTAACGCTACGTGTTAGTGCTGGGCGATATGACCTCTAATCATTATCACCATTTATTGAGAAGTTCTCCTCGATTAACGGATGATAACTACCTGTATGCTCAAAAACAAAAGTTGTCCACTAGATGGGGCTGTGGCAGCATAATTGCTCCACAGAGTACAATTTCCAGCAAACAAAGTATTTAAAGTGATACTATGTAGCTTTGCTTGTTGTGAGCACCCCCTAGTGTCCGTTTTAAATCACTGTCGTAAAAACGAACTCCCCCTTGTTTTCCGTCCGTGTTTTCAAAACTACAAACCACAGAAGCAATTAGCTTCTTCTAGCTTCATCAGATAAAGGTTTTCTTTGTTTCTTTGGAGGCTCCGCCATGATGAACACGATGCTATGATTCAGCTCCCCTATACAGAGAAGTAAATATTGAAATGCCGTAAAGCGTTACTGCTTCTCGCGAGACGTGACTTTATGAGACTTCCGGGACACTGTGACGGAGAAATTCGAGTTGCAAACACTGTTTTCTTGATCTAAACACTAGATGGCGCTGAGTGACCTTTCAGTAACCTTATAAAGGGTCATATTCACACATACTAGCTCAAGAAAAAGATTTTAAAATATGAAAAAGTTGCAAAGTTTCCCTTTAAGAAACGATCTGTTTGATTCTACAGATGGATATTACAGAGAGCTGCATCCTGTGAATATTGTCACATTAGAGTTGTTAGGTAATCAGGTTCTCTATACAGTGTGGTTGAACTGCAGGTGGAGGATGTGTCACCTTGACTTATCGTTAGTCTTTCTGCACTGTTTGACTTCTGTCTTTTGTTTTCATCTCATCCTCCTTGCTGAATCCATCATGTAGCCAAATGATTCATGAACAATTTTCTGGGAAAAGCTTCTCCTCGACCAAATTTGTCATCGACGCCTCTCCAGCTTGTAGTCCGCTGCAGTAAAACGCAGCGTCATCGAGCTGAAAACTGTCGTAACTGGTGACCAGCTGCAGGCTGCTACCAGTAGCCGCTAACAGTGAGCTAACGTGGCCCGCTAGTGAACCAGACCAACTGCTTGATATTTGAATGATTCTTTCCTCGTTACAAATTGGATGGGGGGGGCGTCATGTGACTAGCACGTGACGCGCGTGACTAGTTGAGTCGTGTCACAGCTTCTTAAAGGGACACGAACAGCTGCAACTTACTCGCTTCTTTTCATTTTTAAAAATATCAAAAAGACATTTAAGGGCAAAATGACGTCGATTAGAGTTTTAAAATTCAGTATTCGATTATTTTCGATTCATCGCCCAGCCCTACTACGTGTCTTCCTGTTTACAGTCGCCATACAGGAAGAGAGCGGTCATGAGAAGTCAGAGCAAACTTCTGCTAAAAAGTGATCCATTCCCCAGCTACTGAGGCTACATCAACTTCAGAAAGAAAAAAGAAAAGTCTGGCGACTAAACTTGGTGGAAAATGCATCAGAGACCAGAGTGAGTACAATGGTAGAGGTGGGGTAGAGGGAGGGGGATGTTTTAGGAGGGGTCATGGGATGCTGGGTTAAAAAGTTCTCTCTGGATCAAACACAGCAGCTTTAAATGTTTCAGATCAACATACACATTTCAGTTCTAGATAAAGAAAAGCTGAGCTAAAATAAAAGAGTTTTCACATGATGATTTCATTTATTAAAGGAACAAGATTATCTAAACCAATCTGGCTGTGTGTGTAAAAGTAATAGCTTCCTTTGTTAGGTCATAATTAACCTGAATGTTTATAAAGCTGAGTTCAGCCCCACCAGGCCTGACTAACACTCCAAACATCCTCCTAACAGTCAGACATGGTGGTGGTAGTGTGATGGTCTGGTCTTCAGGACCTGGACCACTGGCTGGAACTGATGGATCCATGGCCCTGTCTCAATACTCGCACTTCCACCCTACGGTCTTCAGTGAAGTGCACTTGGTAGAAGTGCACAGAAGGGTTCGAGTGCGTAGTGAACAAGTGCGCACTTAACTGCAGCATTTGGGACAGCGATCAGGTCACGTGTCTCCGCGGCTTCAAATGAGGTTTTTTTCCAAACCTTTATTTACACCAAAAAAGTCCAAACTCTCAATGGGAGGCAACAACTGTTCAATACAACAAAATAGAACATAGAACCAGCATTACAAGGTCTGTCAGCTGGTATAACCTGTGTGAGCATCAACATGTGAATATATAAGGCTTTACTGATCTAATGTAACACACACATTACTTAAAAAGACAAATATTTCTTTAGACTTTATCCTTAAATAGATTTTTCATAAACACCAGAGATGTGATGAATGAATTCAATTTTTAAATCATTTATGGAGGGTTTCTTGTTTTTCATTTACATTTATGAATATGATATTTACCCATATTACAATATTACATAACATAAAAAGACCTTTTGACAAACTGATGTACAAAATCTGTACTGCTGTCATTTCTTCTATTTTTATTCTCATCCAATCCACCAGTTCTGACAGAATTTAGCCAGAGTTTGAGGAGAAACAAAAGATGATCAGTTCTTTCATCGTCCTTACAGCAGAATCCACAGAAAGGCTCCACCTCAGACCTGGACCTGCTGCTGGGTAGAATCCTTTAGTGATTTTAAATGACATTTCTTTAACTTTGGGGAGAATAGGCCACTTTAAAAGCTTCGTATGTATTTGTTATTTGTTATCCTGTTGTTATTTTTGTGTTACTCTTCAAAATGGTGCAGCCAGTCGCTGTTTCTGCTGTTTTGCTGCTCAAAATAATTTTTGAAACAGCAACAAGTCATCATTTTGAGCAAAATAAAGTGGAGGAACCGCTACCTTCTCGCGAGATTCTAATGCAGCAATGACTTATGGGTAATACCCTTGGCTGAAGTCTGCTCCGATGCAGACTTCAGCGAAGTGCGTAACGAGGGTGGAAAAGGGGGCGGGGATAGGGTCCGGAGTCTCCACCCAGGAGAATCGGGACACCCTGAGCACTTGCGCACCTCAGCGGGAGCGCGCAACTGAGGGGCGCGAGGGTGCAAGTGCGAGTATTGGGATTGGGCCCATGAATTCTGCTGACTACCAGAAAATCCTGGAGGAGAATGTCTGACCTTTGACCTTAAACAGAACGCTCATCCTGGAAAACCCTCCAATGTGTCTGAACTGAAACCATTCAGGAAAGAGGACAGAATGTCCTCCACAGAGACGTGAGACTCATTAGTGATCACTACCCAGGAGTTACTACCTGTTATCAGACTTAGAGAGCAAAAACTCTGTCACACAGAGAGATGTTTACCCTGAAACAATGAAATCATCATCTGAAAACTACGTCTGATATTTACTCAGGTTTTCTTTCATACTGAAATCTGATTTAAATGTGATGAGTCAGCAAAAACAGAGGAAATCTGTAAAGGAGCAAAACCTTATATGTATGTGTGTGTGTGTGTGTGTGTGTGTGTGTGTGTGTGTGTGTGTGTGTGTGTGTGTGTGTGTGTGTGTGTGTGTGTGTGTGTGTGTGTGTGTGTTTAGATGGATAGGTAGGTGTCCCCCACCTCTCGCTCCTCGACTGCTGGCGTCAGACACCAGTGGAGGAATAACGGTAACAGAGAATGGCTGGATGGGTATTTTCTTAATTAAACTATTCAGAAACGAACAAAACCTGTAAAAATGTTGGATAAAGGAGGAAAGGTTTCTTTAAAAGAAGCAAGTTTAAAGTTTAAAATCTATGTACAAACTACATTCTGTACACTGGGAGCAGTAAAAACCTCAGGGATCATCGGTGCTGCCTGTGAAAGCAAAAGAAGTGAGAAAGTATCCCCATGTAACTGCAGACCTGACATGAATCAGTCCCACGTCGTGTCTCAAGCTCTGCTCCTGGGTCTGAAGATGTCCTCCTGGTCTAGGGCCTCGCTTTGTCTTGTCCTATGTTTACTAAAACGTCCATGATCTGCTTTGTGCTTCCAGTGGTTCTGTGTATCCTATGTAATAAATAAATACCTGCACTGATGATGCTCCTGTCCTGACTAAAGAAGTAAACACTGCTGTTGATGATTAAATCAATGCTCAGAGATTCTTGGTTCATAAGAGGCTGGTAGATGTCTCCATGTCATCTCAGTGTGGCCTGATAAGCTGCATTCGTAAGTAATAACACCCCTCCCCCCCACCCCCACCACCCAAGCACACATGCAACTGACTACATGCAAGGGATACTTTCACAAATCTTGGAATGACTGCAATGTTTTCTATTTTTACCAACCCCCAGTAAAATGACAGCTGTAGTAAAATGAGACATGTTCTCTTAAAAAATATTTATAATAGGTTATGTACACTTTAATATCTTATAAAGTCTAAGAAGAGGCAAAAACCTATCTGAGTGATGTTCTCCTTACAAATTGAAAAATGCATGTTTTTTCCTCCTCTGATCAGTTTCTGTGTCATTTCATGATTTTCTGATTCTCCTCATTGGCCTTTATCAGTGAGCAGGATGTGAGTTTGGGATGGACCTGGCTCCAGACCCCAGTCCTTCAGCAGGCTGAGGCATGCTACAAGAGGAGCTTTCCATTTCGATGGATCTTTAAAATCTTGCCAAGTCTCTGTTTGGCTGTTGCCATGCCTTTCTTTAACCGCTTCGCTGTGGGAAGATGGAGAAACAAAAGGTAAGAAAACCAGAAAAGTTGAACCATCTATATGTATACATACACACACGCACGTGGACAAAATAGTCCTTCGGTCAATGAAAGGAAAAACTCACAGTGGTCACAGAAATGGTGTCTGACTGCACGGATCAGTGGGGATGGCCATGATTCAACGGTTTGTAAGGGATGAAGCCAGCAAAAGGAACAGTAATGAACAATAAGGCAGTGAAGAAAACATGGCGCTGCCTGAGTCAAAAACACATTTTATCTTATCGGTTGTCCTTGAAGAATTCAACCCCCACGGGAGCAGCTGCTCTGACCCTCCCTCCCTCCTACGCTCTCCTCCTAACTTCTCCTGCACCTCTGCTGGATGGTGGAGGACATGCAGCTGCATCAGCAATAACGCCTGCTGGCAGAGTTCCTGGTCCCGCCCACCTCCCCTGATGAGGTGTGGACTGTCTGATTATGTGCTTTACATTGAGGTTTTTTGTAGGGATGCTCTGATACTGATCACATGTATCGGCTGTAAATTTCACATTGTGGTAATGATGAGAGCTAATGGCTACTTGATCTGTAGAAAATGAACTATAAATCACCTTCATTTGGACAAAAACAGGTTTTTACTGACTTTTTCCCAGATGAAAAAAATACAAAAACTTGAAGGCACCATGTAGACATCCATCCATATGGGGCAGCATGTAGCTCAGTCAGAAGAGTGGCCGATCTGGCTACCGGAGGGTCGCTGGTTCAATCCCCAGCTCCGTCTGGATTACATTGTCATTGGGCAAAACACTTCACCCACCTTGCCTGTGTGTGAATGTTGGTGGTGGTCAGAGGTAGTCTAGTATACTAGACCATCAGTTCTGCTCTGCAGACTTTGGTCCAGACATGCTCCATTGGAACCTCAGCAGCCCACCGATTGGTCCGGTCAGTCTCGTACCGGGCCAATCACAATGCTCTAACGGGTTGGTGGGCGGGATTAGACAATGATGTCGGAGCTCTGACTCTGAATTTAAACAACATGGCGGCAGCTCGGGAACTGTCATCAACTTTAGACGATTTAGATTTGGGCTTTTCTCTAAGACGTGAACAGATAGAGGAACTTAAGTCTTTTATTTTGAAAGAGGATTTATTGGCCGCTTTGCCGACGGGACACAGTAAAAGTTTATCTACCAGCTGGCTCCGGTCGTTGCTAAACGCCTCTGATTGGTCCTAGCGCTATCCAATATCATGTGAAGACAGTTTGATAGACAACCGTTGATCCCGCCCCTATGAATGAGTCGTGTCAGTGGACCGTGGCCAGACTATATATCCTCATATAGTCTGGTTACCAGGTCAGAGGAGCTGATGGCTCAGACTGGTAGCCTCGTTCCTGTCAGACTGCCCCAGGGCAGCTGTGACTACAGACGCAGTTTACCACCACCATGTCCGGAAAGGCGCAATGAATCCAATCAATTATTATTACTATTATTATTAGCCATCCATATAGAAATATATTATTTATAGATATATATTTCCAATATATATATATATATATATATATATATATATATATATATATATATATATATATATATATATATATATATATATGCATGTATATGATACAGCTCTATATAGTATTGCTATGTAGATATTTGGTAATACTTTGTCTCTATATTGGTATTTGTAGTCTTTTACCTACACTATGACCCCTGTGACCTCTGGCAGAGCCTAGTGTTCATCTAAGTAGTTTGTTGTTAGCCTCAATGGTAGGACTGGATGTTATAGAAAAAAGTATATCAATAAAAAGAAAACTCATATTGATCAATAATAATTATTGAAAATATGAAGAGAAAAAAAAAAGTAAAATAGTATTTTAAGTGCAGCCCTGGTATTTGATGCTGCTCCTTAATGAACTACTTTTAATAAAGGCAGGACAGGTGATGACAGCTCACTAAATGCAGCTGTGTTTGACGCAGCGCAGCTGGTTACGTTCTCATTTGTAAGATGCTTTGGATCAGAGCATCTGCCAAATACACAAACATAACCATAAACTTAGAAGATATATTGGGTCGTGCTGCTGAAGATCATTAATGAAAACATACCAATTATACATAATATATACTACATAACAGTTTCTCTTCTCTAAGGTCATTTCAGTTGGAAAACATTGATAATCATTTGTGTTTCAATTCTTCAGTTTTTTTCCAAAACAATAAATATTCTGGTAGCAATAAATAATACAGTCCAGTGCTTAGTGAGTATGATCAGGTAAGTACCCCTGTAAGTATCCAGTACATACCTTGTAAGTACCACTGTAAAAATAAACTGTACGTACCTGAGGAAGTACCTAGTACATAACTTTGTAAACTCCCAGTACATACCCTGTAAATACCCAGTAGTAGCCCTGTAAGTACCCAGTACATAACCTGCAAGTACCCCGGTAGGAACCCTTAAAGTACCCAGTACTTACCAAATACATATGCCCATAATTACCCTGTATATACCCATGGAAGTATCCAGTACGTACCTTGTATATACCTCTGTAAGAGCCCAGTACATACCCTGTCACTAAGTAACCAGAATGTACCCAGTAAGTACTGAGCTGTATTAAAGTGCCCGTGACTCCATATTTAAATCACTTTATATTAAACAGGTGTAATCTTTGATGCCTCTAGATTAGCGTTGCACCATTATAACTCAAAATACGCTGTAATTATTTCCTAACAAGCAACTCAGAGATCAGAAGAAAGCGCCGCCTTCCGGTTCTGCTGGGTTTCTCCTTATTTGGCAGCCTGACACTTCTGCTGCAGCAGGGGGCAGTGCCCAGTAGGGGGCAGTGCCGTCGCGTGAAAGAGAAACGAAACTGAAACTAAACACTACACGGTCTATGGGCAATGGCGGCGGCACTGCCTCGCTCCAGGTGTCGTGAACGTGCATGTGGGAGGAGAATTTACCATATAAGCAAGTCCGGATCACTATGACCTCATAGCGGGCTGGAGTGAGAAAAACTGTTTGAAACCTGGGTCTGAAATCTGGAAGAGCTTCTCACTGGCTGTACTAGGAGACAGATGGACGCCGTTTTTTGCTCTTTCTGGCAGGTTTAAGGTGAGAACTCAACGTTGCAACATGATAGATAAGTCAGAAAACATGGAAACCGATGTCATGGGCACTTTAAGTATTACTACCAATATTCCTAATATTAAATAGTTGTAGTTAGTTGATGTTTTCAGACACAGTTAACAGAAGGTACTGTTGAGGCTCTGCTGTGTTGAGGTAACACGGAGGTCTCTGCCCACCTTTGGTGTCTGCTGACCCGGTGCGGTCCCCCTTCACCACGCTGCTGCTGTTGGTGCTCGTGGAGTTGGTGCTGTTGTTGGGAGAAGACATGGACGGCCTCCTCTGGCTGAGGAAGATGCCTGGAGCCATGGGCTGTGGTCCTCCCAGAGACTTGACAGTTCCAGTGTTGAACTCGTGGTCCGTCAGGCTGCCATCCTGAGAGTCCACGTTATGATCCGGTGAGCTACTGTCCTGAGAGGTTTTTGATGGCTCTTCGCTGATTAGTGCCTTCTTCTTGGTGCTTTTCTTTTTCTTCTTGGTTTTCTGTTGCTCCTCCTGCAGACACAGTCATTTTTACCTTGCTGACTCATCACATTTAAATGTTTCAGATCAGATTTCAGTATCGAAGAAAACTTGGGTAAATATAAAACATAGTTTTCAGATCATGATTTCAGACCCGCCAACCTTGTACCACTTTTTTTTCAGACTTTTGCTACTCCATTGTTTTGCATGCAGTCATTTCCCTGGTGGCTGCTGTCCACATCATTAGTGCACACTGTGCAAAATGCATGATGAGGAACTTTAGAGGGTTCCAAGCATAGCCACTGTTCTTGATATGTATTCAAAAACTTCTAAGGGACATGGACCCTCTTCTTTTTGGCAGGTCTGATGACCCGTCCCGCCCTGTCTTCGTCTGCCTCATCATCCAGTGGAAGGTGATGTGATGGATACATGTATGGATAGATAGATAGAAATCCATCCATCTTTATATGAATCCTAGTGGTGGAGTTAGTCTGACTCCAGATAGAACAGGACACACACCTTTACCCAGAAGTCTTAGGGAGAACCAAGATGTTTTTAGCTAATGTGAGATGGGCTTTTGGTCAGGACATGTTTTGACCTTTCAACTTTGTCATGGAGGACATTTTTGTCTCATCTCTTTCTTATTGGTGAATCATGACCTCTGACTTGAACTTTAACCAGGTGAGGCCTTTAGCAGTAATCTGTAAAGAAACAAACAAACCAACCTGGTGAGAAAGTTTTGCTGCGGCTGCAGCTAAGCCCGTCTCTATGGAGGCCACTCGAGCCCCATCACGTGCCGGTCGCTCCTGTCTGGGAACTGAAGGTCCAACACGCGCTGCAGTGACAAGTACGTCAGGTTTAACAAAGACAACAACTTCCCTTGGAAGAACCTGGAGTTCCTTTAGCAACAGAGTTTACCTGTGGGGCTGTACGGTGTGTCGTCGCTGCTTTTCCGTTTTTTTGATCTGGATTTGAAAACAGGATTATCCTCCTCTGACTCCAGTGAGGGGTAAACTAAAACAAAGACATGCTCCAGATTACTCACGTCAGAGCTCTCAGTATAAGAATGTTAGGTAAGTACACTTCTTCTGTTTTCTACAATCAGAAGATATTTCCAGTGATCACATGTAGGACAGCTGTTGAGCAGCTGTTGGCTGCCCCCCCTCTCTGCCTGCTCACAGCAGAACCACTCCAATCCAGACTTAAATATTTGATAACGACACATTCAAGACAACAAATGGCCTGTTTACAAAAGCAGAACAGAAAGCCTGTCGGCCAGAGAAGCTACATCCCAGAATAAGTGTTATGAAGAAAGAATGTTCATGCTATGAAGAACTAATTTATCTCTAATTAGGAGTTCAAAAAGTTTTAAAACAACAGTTCACTGCTTCACTTAATAGCTTAACAACACAGCTGTATTTGGAAAGGATTCACAAAAAATAAATATGAGCCCCTATCATCTACCCCTAATGAAAAGCTCCAGGCTAAATGAAGAGTTAAAGACCCTCAAATCATCCATCAGGAAACAATCTGCTCCTAACAACACCCATTAGTTGCTGTGGAAATCAGACATGGCAGATAATTATTTTCTCATCGGTGTTCTCAAGAAATATGAGCTGGATCCTGGACTGGCCTCAGAGGGCTCAAACCACCCAGTCTAATTCTAACAGGGCTCAGCATCAGCACACCCCAAGAACCCAACAACAGGCTGACCCAACAGATCACACTCCACTGCTAGACATTCATTCTGTGGTGTCTCGTCATTAACAGCATTAAGTAGACAAGACGAAACCATCAAATAACAAACACTCTGAAATTTACAGTGTTGCTAATAGCTGTCAGACAACAGGTCAGTAGCAAAAGCTTCAAGAAAAACAGAAAGATGCACACTCAAAAAACAACATCAACAAAAACAAGTTCAAATATAAGAACCACAAAAATGGACAATTAGGAAGCTGCAGCAGAAATGTCCCCCTCTCAGACACTAGACAACTCCTCTAACCTCTAGACCTATTACTTCAGAGGGTCAACATCCCAGGTACAAAAGAAAGTGATGAAATATTTAAATAATATATTTGTTTTGCTTTGAGGTGAGAGCAGAGAAAGCATGGTCATTGACTGTTTTTTTAAACATTGACGGAAAATTCTGAAAGTCGTCTGTCATTTTGATGGATTACAATTCACACTCCTGACCACTTGGTGGCGAGTGAGCAGATTAATTAGCTCTCTTGATGACCTCGTCGGCTTCCCTCGAAAAAACGTCACTGCAGACTAAATGTCTGAAGCTTCTACAAAAAAACTCAGTATCTGATGATGTTGATAAAAGAGGGACTGCTTCAGAGGATGAAGGAACTTGAGATGTTTCATTACTAGGGGTGTGTATTGGCAAGAATCTGGCGATATGACATGTATCGCGATACAGGACAGACGATACGACATTTTGTGATACTATGAGTAAGACTATGAATTATGATTTTAAAACATAATTTAAAGCAGCTATCTGGATTATTCTTCTATGTATCAAAGTTTTCTAAATGTTTTAAATGATATTTTAGGTCTAAACTATGATCTATGGGTAGAGTTCCACAACATCTGTTAGTCTGATGAAGACCCTCCTTCCTCCTTTGCATTATTTCTGGTCGGCGAACTTTTTCAGCCAATAAAATTCAAATTTCTGCATTGTCGGCTGTCAGTCAATGTGCACACGCTTTGAGCAAACCTGTAGCAGTAGGGGGCGCTGTGTGTCTCTCTGTACAGTCTCAGCTGTAATGGAGGAGTCAGAGCTCATTTCTACTAAAAAGTTATCCATTCCTCGGCTGAGGGATTTATTTTTATTTTTAAAAATTTCTCCTCACAGAATAGCAAGGCTTGCCAAGGATACACGTTTATTTTGGTCATGGCTTCCTTCACAACCGAGTTATTTCCAGGTTCAGCTTCAGAGGAGAGCAGCAGCTCGCTGCTACAGAGCTACTATCAGAAGCACAGCAGGGACAGACGGGTTCCAACCCTCGTTCAGTATGATGACATGATTTGTGAACTGTGAGTGATTAAACCCTACATCATAGTTGTATCATCATCATCATAATCATAGTTTGAGCAGAGTTGCACAGTTTATGCCCAGCTTACAGACCAAGGAAATGCGCCGTGTGCACACATGCGTATCGAAGTGCTTTGGGAGGAGCCGTTGGACGTTGAATTCAAAAACTGCTCTCTTGCTGAAATGCTCCACAATGCGACTTAAAGAGTAGAAAAACTGTCACAGCACTCTAAAAACTTTAACTTTTTTCATACACAATACTTTATTACTAGATCTAGTAAATCCACTGGAACGGAGAAGGTGAAAACTACCACCAACTAGCGGTCAAACTTTTAATTTTACTACAAAAATTACTGTC
Source organism: Callopanchax toddi (assembly GCA_006937965.1). Lineage (NCBI taxonomy): Eukaryota > Metazoa > Chordata > Actinopteri > Cyprinodontiformes > Nothobranchiidae > Callopanchax > Callopanchax toddi. Next base: position 1,471,015 of record SSNR01000136.1, read on the forward strand.
ATCATTAATGGTTCCTTTACATTTTTTAATAAAACAAAAATTTATGATTTTCTTTAAATTTCAATACAGCAAAATATTGCAATACGGATAGCACAATATTGATATAATATCGTGACAAATATCACAATATATTGCAGTATTGATATTTTCTTATATCCCTAATGATTACGAGCAGGTGTTTGATTCAAATCCACGTGGACCAGGAGGACATATCAGGTCACAGCAGATTTAAGTTCAGTTGTTTTATCTCATTGTTTATATGCAGGAGTCCACATCTGGGATCAGGCTGGGATCAGGCTGGGATCAGGCTGAGATCAGGCTGAGATCAGGCTGGGTTCAGGCTGAGATCAGGCTGAGATCAGGCTGAGATCAGGCTGGGTTCAGGCTGAGATCAGGCTGAGATCAGGCTGAGATCAGGCTGGGTTCAGGCTGAGATCAGGCTGGGATCAGGCTGGGATCAGGCTGGGTTCAGGCTGGGATCAGGCTGGGTTCAGGCTGAGATCAGGCTGAGATCAGGCTGGGTTCAGGCTGAGATCAGGCTGGGTTCAGGCTGGGATCAGGCTGAGATCAGGCTGGGATCAGGCTGGGTTCAGGCTGGGTTCAGGCTGGGTTCAGGCTGGGATCAGGCTGGGCTCAGGCTGGGATCAGGCTGGGTTCAGGCTGAGATCAGGCTGGGCTCAGGCTGAGATCAGGCTGGGTTCAGGCTGAGATCAGGCTGGGTTCAGGCTGGGATCAGGCTGGGATCAGGCTGGGATCAGGCTGGGTTCAGGCTGGGATCAGGCTGGGATCAGGCTGAGATCAGGCTGAGATCAGGCTGGGTTCAGGCTGGGTTCAGGCTGAGATCAGGCTGGGTTCAGGCTGAGATCAGGCTGAGATCAGGCTGGGATCAGGCTGAGATCAGGCTGGGTTCAGGCTGAGATCAGGCTGGGTTCAGACTGGGATCAGGCTGGGATCAGGCTGGGATAATGACCTCACACTCCTCAGGTGCTCTCCAGTGTGGTGTTCAGGGGATCTGAAGGTGCTTTTATCCATGGGGGAAAACAGACTGATGGATAAAATCCTCAGAGCTCCTTAAGCCTCTAAGGTAGTTGACTACTATGCTAATGTGTTCAATCTAAGCAGCCTTTAACATTTCTCAAGTGTTGAACTGATGCAGGAACAGTTGTCAACATTCTGAACAAAATCTGATACAACTGGTCTGTTTTCCTTTGCTTACCATAATCTGAGTCTTTGAAGCATGCATCCATGTGATCCTGTTCATCATCATAATCCAGACTCTCAATACTGCTGCTTTTCCTTGGCTTCTTCGGGAGTCGTTTAGTCGACCGTTTACTGCTGCTGCCACCTCCTCCACTGGCCTTTTTACAGACTTGTGAGCCATGGGAGTTGTTCTTTGACTGGTTGTTGTTTTTGGACTGGCTGTTGCTCCACGGTTGCTGTAATCCCTCTGAAGATGACAGGTTAGCCATGGACAACATGCCCTGAATGGCCTCCTGTGTGCTGGGAGATGCAGGCGGCTGACTGTAGGCACAACAATAAGAAATACACAATCATTACACAACAGATGAAGCACAGAGACAGAAACCACTGAACAGTCTAATGGTAGTTCATCTACATCCTAACAAACCATAGAAGCCATATAGTAAACGAAGATCACTCTGTCTCCTCCTCAAAGCCTTTTTTTAGTTAACATATTTCAGCAGGGTTTTCACTCCGTCCTTCACTGCTCATTTGTAACTTTCAGCATGGTGCAAACAGACCATCAAGAGCTGAATGAGAACAGCAAACAGGAAGAGGCAAAAGGAAGCGCCTGGAGCCACACAGGGTTTGACAGATGAGTAGGAACAATACAAACACTGGTTTAAGACAAACTGATGACAAATAGTTTGTAAACTGTAGCCTCAGATGCTCATTTATTTCTGCTTTTTGTAGCTTTTCCCTTTAATTCTGACGTCACTGAGTGGCCCGTTTGTCTGTCAGTGACCTGCCTCACTAAAGAGCCCAGAAATGAATTTACTGAGAAGAAAAAAGGCCTGGTGGGAGCCATTAGTAGAGTAGTGTTATGCATGTAGTGAAGTCCAACTGAAGAAAGAAGTTTATTGGTGTTAACTAGATCAGGGTCAGGTCATACCTGTTAGTGTTGTAGTCAATCCCTCCCACCTGCTTGCTGGCCTGAAGCAGGTCCAGGATCCCTGCTGCACTTCCACTCTTTTTCTTCACCTTAGAGTTGCGACCTTTGACCTCAGGCCTGGCCTCTGTGTCTATGTGCAACGTCTCTTCATCTGAGGAATCAACGCTCTGGATTTGGAGAGAGAGTATGGAGACGTAGCAGAAATAGATGAAGAATAAAACCAGGTAGACCCTCACTGACTGCTGCCAGTCTTCTCTTAAGATACAGGAGCTGCTTTTGGTGAACACTCTCAAAGTGGTTTCCATTTAAAATGTCACCAATGAAACGTTTAACCCAAATGAACACCTGCCTGTATGACTGCTAAACTGTAGGGCTAATAGCACAAATGAGCAGTGAGCCAGAAGATGAGCCTGATGCAGCTTCTACAGACCTCCGTCAACAAAACATCTGAACACCTGTAATCAGTCTCCCACAGAGTGGTGGTGCGTTTGTCCGTCGCTGCAGAGCACCTTCCAGTCACTTTCACTAAAAACAGATTCACATTGTTCACCTGTTTAGAAAACGATGTATTAAAAGTAGAGCTGTCAATCGATTAATTTTTAAATCGCAATTAATCGCATGAGTGTCCATAGTTACGTAACTCGAGATTAATCACAAATTTTTGAGATGTTCTCATCTACAAGAAATCAGATGTAGCATCCAATCTGACTCTGACAGGTTGAATCAGCCTTAATATCAAATGATTTCTCTCCTATAGAGTTAGTTCTACTCATCACATCACACTAGGGCCTTTGCATCATCCTATTAAACCCCAAAATGGTTAAAGCTGGACTTTTTCTGACAGAATAATTGTGTCATTTTTCAGAACCTAATGCTCTTCAGAACACCCCCTCAGTACCCGGGTCATAAAATAATCAGACTCCTAGCCTCCTTAACTTGTAGCTGCAGGTTCCTGCTCTGAGTCCTCACTACTGCTGTCCACAGCTGGTCCAGGTGCTGACACTGCTCCCTTCTCCATCTTTGTAAGGTAAAATCCAAAAGCCGTCCCTGTTATTCCAGCTGTTCAGATTTAGTAACGGAGAATTTTGTAATGCATTGGCTCTGCTACCTTAATCTAAAAGAAATTTACCTGGTTAAATAAAATAATATAAAACAAGGATTCCAATATTAATATCATGTATGTAGTTGACCATATTCTAACATTTACAATATCTTTTGTTACAACTTCAAACTTTAGTTTTATGAAGTTAGTTGTTAGTTCATTTTAGGTCACTCCCTTTCTGCTTCGCCTTCCTTTCCTCTTATCCTGTCCATCTCGGTCAGTTTTGCCTAAAGGTGCAGCGACGTGTGCACTCTTGCACGTGCGGGCCAGCGGAGGGAGAAGGGCGGTCGTGTCTGCAGCGTTTTGACAGACTCTGACCCACAGAGAAGAAGGGCCGTCTTTGTAGCCCAGCTTTGCTGCGTTTTTACAGCTTCAGGAGGACAGATGCCCTGATGAATTGTTCATTTATTTATCAAGAATGTACTGACCATCTGCAATGACTGAGCGGGCCAGATTAGAACCAGGACACCAGGAAATCTCCCAGTTTTCCTGATTGCCAGTCCGTCACTGGCTATGGCTGTTGACAGTTTACTGGATGTAGGATTGTCAGGCATCTCCGCTGAAACCTTTCTCATTTCAGCGAGGGGGAGGAGAGCTCTCTGTGTTAATGACGCGTTAACTTTGACAGCCCTACTTAAAATCATCTCACAATAAGGACAATCAAAGTCCCTAAAACAGTCTGAATCCTCACTATCTAAATCAGACTCAGCTGACCTCTACTGGTTTCCTTTTTTAACTCACTGTCTTTTATTGATGTGTGATGTGATTTAGGCTTTGGTTGTTTCTTTATGGCTCCAGACTAGGTGTTGGTCAACATGTTGTTTTTAAATGTGATTATGATCAAAAATGTTAGATTTGTTTTCTTGTTGTTGATGATACGTACCTTTGTCACCAAGGGTTGGAACTTTGTTTTTTTGGCTGGCTGCAGAGGTTCTCTAATGTCTGACAAAACTGGAAAAAAGAAAACAGTGATTCAATACGGAACACCAGAAAACAAGACCTGTGAACCCACCGGGGCCAGGATCAGCACTGCTCCATGGGTCATCTAACCCTAACCCTATATCCATGGAGTACTGTGAAAAAGGTTTAGCCTCCTCACAGATTTCCTGTTTCTGCTGACTCATCACAATTAAAGGTGTGCTTAACTCAAAAACCTTTTCTTTTTTTTCAGGTTTTCATGGATTATAATAGGTCCCCCTGAGCCTGTCATGTAGGTCTGTTCCCTGGTTATTTTTATTACATGTTTTTTTCTTATTATCCTTGATTTACAGCTCAGTTCACAAACACAATATGCAAATTCTCATTGTGATGTCACAATGTGAATTTGCATACTGCAGCTAGCCCCGCCTCACAGACAGGCCTGGATAATGCACTGGCTATATAGCATAGTAAGCTAAACCGTGAGTTTTGCTCTGCAGACTTTCCACATTTCTAGTCTGGCTTGCCAGTCTAATGGGTCTGAGTCAAACTGACACATGTGGGAGCTGCATGGAGGATTAACCAGATAGGCACAGGTGAAACTGAAAAATTTGAATATTGTGAAAAGGTTCAAAAAGCTCAGAGCGTCACACTCTAATCAGCTAATGAATCCAAAACACCTGCAAAGGGTTCATGAGCCTTGAAATGGTCTCGGTCTGGTTCAGTAGGAATCACAGTCATGGAGGAGACTGCTGACCTGACAGTTGTGCAGAAAATCATCATTGACCCCCTCCATGAGGAGGGGAAGCCTCTAAAGGTCATTGCTAAAGAAGTTGGATGTTCTCAAAGTGCTGAATCAAAGCACATTAATAGAAAGTTATGTGGAAGAAAAAGGTGAACAAGCAGCAGGGATGACCGCAGCCTGGAGAGGACTGTCAGGAAAAGACCATGGAAAAGTGTTGAGGACCTTCACAAGGAGTGGACTGAGGCTGGAGTTAGAGCATCCAGAGCCACCACACACAGACGGATCCTGGACATGGGCTTCAAATGTCATATTCCTCTAGTCGAGCTGCTCCTGAAAAACAAACGTCAGAAGCCTCTTACCTGGGTTAAAGAAAAAAAGAACTGGTTTATTGCTCACAGGTCTAAAGTCCCCTTTTCTGATGAGACAGATGCTGAATCATCTCATTTGTAAACCAAGGTCTCAGAGTCCGGAGGAAGAATGGAGAGGAACACAATCCCAGATGCTTCAAGTCCAGAGTGACGTTTCCACCGTCTGTGTTGATTTGGGAAGCCATGATGACATCTGCTGGTGTTGGTCCACTGATCTTTATTAAGTCCAAAGTCTACGCAGCCTCTACCAGGAGATGTTGGAGCACTTCATACTTCCTTCTGTGAGCCAGCTCTTTGGAGATGCTGACTTCATTTTGCAGCAGGACTTTGCACCTGCTCACACTGCTAAAAGTACCAAAACCTGGTTCAGTGACCATGGAGCTCTGATTGGCCAGCAGACTGGCCTGACCTGAACCCCACAGAGAATCTATGGTCATTGTAAAGAGAAAGATGAGAGACATGAGAGCGAACAGTGCAGAAGAGCTGCAGGCTGCTACTGAAGCATCCTGGTCCTCCATAACACCTCAGCAGTGCCACCAGTAGGAGGGTCTGCAGGCCCATGGGCCTGGTGGGCCTGAGCAGCAGAGGTGGTCGGTAAGAGGGCAGTATGGGACTCCCTACTCCCTGCTCCCCCCACGACTTGGATCCAGATCAGCAGGAGAAGGCAAGGCGAGGTTTGTATACCTAATTCACCAAAGAGCATTAGTGACATTAATAAGTAAAACCAAGAAAGATGTTAATGAGAATGAAGTTAAAAGGTCATTTTAGTAAAGCCCAGTTAGAAAATGAGCTCACCAATCTTATGTTGTCACAAAATGACAGAGTGAATAAACACATCCTCTTCATTCAATCCAAATGAACAAATATTACCACACTGACTTAGCTCCATAAGGGAGCAATTACCCTTTTTACACAGGGCCAGGTTGGTCTGAAAGGCTTTTTAAATCATCATCTGAAAACTGCATGGTGGAAGCTGATTGCACTCTAGGTGCACAGCAAAAAGACTGCAGGTTAACCTCGCTGCTGCATCCACTCTGTGTTGAGTTAGGGTACCCCGGTATCCTCCCACAGACCAAAAACACTCATGCTGGTTAATTGTAAGTCACTTGGATAAAAGTGTCTGCTAAATGAATAAACATAAACATGTCACAAGTGTGACGAGTCAGCAAAAACGAAGAAAATCTGTAAACACGTATCCGAACGTTGTTTGCAAACCTCACAGATGAGGAAAACTAACACAAAGTCAGGAGCTGCACAGAGATTATCATCAAAAATCGTTACCAGGTTTAGACTAGTAGCCAGTATTTGTATTTACAGACGTAGGCGTCTTTGGAGCCGCTGCATCATGTCTTTGTGCCGTTCTAAAATAGTACCTGTAATTTCTTCATATTACTTTTTATTTTCACGTACAGTCGATATGTTTATTGAGGTCACTAGGCAGAATTAGTATCACTACTGAATGAGTTTTAAGGACTTTTTTCTCACAATGCTAGTTGTTACCATTCACTTAGTGTTTTACGCTAAGCTAATGCTAAAGGAGTACTGCTGAATCAGGATAAAAACAACAGAGTTGTCAATTGTGAGGGAGAATTTGTGAACCGTTGATAGTGTCGATTGCGTGCCATCAAGAAGAATTTCTGTTTTATCATCAATAAGTTTGAGGAGTTTGAAGAGAACCAAGGTTTTACTTCAGAGAGGCAGTTGGTAAGTGATGGGGGGGGGGGGGGCTGAATGGAGGGGGAGAGCTGGGTGTCACCTGCAAAACTGTGGAAATCGATGTTGAACTTACGAAAGAAATGACTAAGGGAGAGACTGTAAATGATAAAGAGAAGATGATGGGATGGCTGGGAACTGAATGACTGAATTAGTCAAACTCATGTTTATCAACAAGTATATTGTAGACATTTATGATTATTACTATACAGTGATAGATAGACTGAAGTACCACATGCTTAAGTTCAAGACACTCACAGGACAGATCTCTCTTAACCGTGTTTTTTTTCCGCCTGATGGGAAATTCATCAATCTTCAGCTCTCCTTCATCTGAGACGTACTCGTATTCATCCCTCACTGGCTTGGCTTTGTCATCTTTTAGGTTTTGTAATGATCCAAAAACACTTGAGTTGGTCTGAGGCTTCAGGATCTTGGAGCTACAGAGAAAAGGGCAGGACAAGAACATGTCAGCGACTGAGCTCTACAGCCCACATGGTATGAAGCATCTCTGTGATAAGTGTACACACCTGGGCATTTTCCTGTGAGACATGGTGAAGCTGAATCGGTCTTTATTGCCTGTCAGCGGTGTTCTGTCAAATTTACACTCTTCTTCCATTTTCAGCAAGGAATCTGGCTTACTGTTCTGTAACGTTAGAAAAAAATTAAAGAAATATTACTAAAAAGATATCAAGTTAAAGACGTACACACAATTCAAATAAAACACTTAAGCAACATTAAAGTACACTTACTCAAGTACATGCTGATGTATATGTTAAGCTATTAATTGTTATTGTATCTATTAGATTGTGTCCATGTTTGCTTTAGGGTTTTTAGGCTGCTTTTTAAATATTTAAATATTTTTATTTACTGCTTAACATTTCTTATCTTTTCAGTTCCTAACTTTTTAACTTTTAGCCTAATCATTTAAATAAATTGGTTTTCTTTGTAGTTTTTTACTCTCTTTGTCATCATACACGTAAAGCAGCACTACTGTATAAAGACTGAACATGTACTGAGCTTTGTGGTGTTTATCTGTGAAAGGTGCTATAAAAATAAACTTTTACTTAGTTACTTTTTTACTTAACAAAGACAAAAGTTTAAAATCCAATAAATGAAGATAATAATATTCTGATAGTTTGGAATAAGGTCAACACATGCAAAAGTATACTTTAGATTTTTTGAGGACAATGACTTTTTGCGTTACTGTAATAAGATCATAGAAGATAATGAGAAAGTAGGTAGAAGGTCTGGATTTGAATCCAGGTACATTTGGAAGCTGTTGCTGTCAATCCCAGTGTGGATTTTTCAACAAAGACTATAACAAAATATAGCATTAACGCACCTGTTTCTGTAACGAGACGCTGACGAACTAAACGCAGCTCTTTGATGACTAAAATGAGACGAGACGTCTGAGTATTTGATTCATCGTTTGATTAAAATGCACATCCACAGACTGATGCTTCAGAAAGTTTCTGTCCTGATTTAAAGCTGCAGTCGGTAGATTGGTAAACAAGCTAGGTTTAGCTAGCTATTTTACGCAAACACGTCCCAGAGCTCTCACCCTTCCCGTCGGGTATAATCCTTAGGACAGCCTCCTCTGGACATGCGAGCGTGCATTGCCTCAGTAACAACAGAGAGCAAAACTCCAGCTGTTGAAACGTTCCCCCAGGTTTTTCCTCTTTCTACGTCCAAACGTTTTTAGTTTTCTGCTAGCTGAAAAGGTGTTTTTCTTTTTGGGACTCTGGTATTTTTTCCTAAAACTGAAGCGCTAACAGCTGTTTCTGTCCTTCTCTCACTTCCGGGATGTTCTGCTGAAAAATGCACCAGGATTAATGCACCAGCATTAATGGAGGATCCAATGCAGTGAGGAAGTGAGGCGCTACAGCAAGACAGACAGCCGGATTGTCCAGTCATTGCTTTTGGTTCGAAACGTACGATTGGCTGAGGTTTTTAGAGAACTGCGAGGGAACCACCTTATTGGTTTATTTAATTTTTTTTATTGCCACAATATATTTATAGCTATAATATGTTAGAACATTGTTAAGAGGCATGAAAAAAAACAGTTTTAAGCTACATTGTTTACCAACCTACCGAGTGCAGCTTTAAAGCAACAATAAGTAGTTTTTTTACACTTTAAGCTAGAGCACTAAAATTGATCTAATTGATTTTTGAGTTACAAACTTGATCATTTTCATATTTGCCACCATTTTACACCCCTCTACTGGCCAGATACCACACTAAACAGTTCTGAGGAGCGGGTAGGTCTCCAAGATGATGTCACTACCTGCTTTACGGCCATAGTTACCAGGTGTAGCAACGGTAGGGGAGGAGCGATGGTTTCAGCGCAGATTTCACGGTTTAACCAGTCTGATTATTAACCACGTGGTGAAATACAGTATTGTAGAAAAAGACTTCCTCAACACCACCTCACAGATAAATAAATTAATAAATAAATAAATCCGCCGGAACCGGTGATGTGTGACCCGCACAAAAACATCTCCTACACAGGAGTAGACCTCCATGAGCTATAGCCCGCTAGTAGGATCCGATCCGAAGTCCTACGGGTCCAGTCGGATTTGGGTTGATTCATTATTTGGACGTACTGAGTCAAGGCCAATTCATACTCCAGGAGAAGCAAGAACTTTGTTCTCGCTGGGGGTCAGCATGGGCTGCAAGGGTTTGCGCAAGTCGACAAAGAACCGAACGCCTCGTCTGGTCCACTGCTGGTCCTGGAGGGTTTGCGTCAGTTGACCGAGACCCATATGCCTAGTCAGGTCCGCGCTGGTCCGGGACCAGGATGGATCGTTTTAATCTGCACACACACACCTGATACGCACACCTGTATGACACATCGCTGAAGGAGTTCAGCAGCCGACTTCTCGTGGAGTATGAAATGGCATTTACGCTCAGACAGGTGAGAGAGAGAGAGAGAGAGAGAGAGAGAGAGAGAGAGAGAGAGAGAGAGAGAGAGAGAGAGAGAGAGAGAGAGAGAGAGAGAGAGAGAGAGAGAGAGAGAGAGAGAGAGAGAGAGAGAGATAGAGAGAGAGAGAGAGAGATAGGTAGATAGAGAGAGATAGGTAGATAGAGAGAGAGAGAGAGAGAGAGCGAGAGAGAGAGAGAGAGAGAGAGTTTCTGAACTGAAAATGATTATGCTTTCTAAAAAATGTAAAATACAACACCTTGTCTGACGAGATTATTAGCTGAAAGGCAGCGAGAGCAGTGGCAGACTGCGGGGGAGAGCGTTCTCTCTCTTCAGCTGCAGGAGGATTTACGACTGTTGAAATTACACTTTTAACCAGTAGGGGGTGCCGCAGGAAAGTGAATAAATGCTGCTTACACATGAACACTTGATGTAACTTGAAACCTAAACATCACATGTATTGTTGTAAAGCTTCAGAGGCCGGCACCTGAGGCAGAAGAGCCGTCAGGAGAAAGAGGAAAGGCCTGGTGACCTTGGTGAACACCTCACAGGGTTCTTCTGCATCTGTAAAGGTTTGCCTCGATGGAAGGGAATGTTTACATGGAGAACCTTGGAGAAGCTGCAAACATTCCACAGCAGTTTTCCATTGAACTTTCCATGAAACTTAAGTCCTCTAATGCCTTCAGTTTGACTCAATTATCCTTTTGTTCCCTAAAAGCTTCCTCCAATTATTCAACAATAATATTACAATGAAGTGTTTCTTTTTTCACAGGAGGGCATATGTAAATGCTTAACACAAGCTGTTGGATTTGGACGTGACTAATTCCACTGGTTAAACTACAGGAGGGTGGATGATGAGCTGCAGATCTCAGACTAAGATGTCTGATTACTGCTTTGAAGAGAAGTGAGTAAATCACTTTGAATGATCCATTCTGGTTTCCTTCATTTAGGCTGTAACCTCCAGAAATGTTCTCAGTAGCTTCAAGCTGAAGCCTGTGATTCTTCGTTTGTAAGAGCCAGTCATCGGTTTGAAAGCGTGAGCAGAAAAGGCCTTACCTTGTACTTCCATTTGGCTTCCGTCTTGTTTTTAGTCTGTTCTCTCATTTCAAACTTCTCCATGTTGTTCTGCTTTGATATTTCCTTCTCTGGTGAACTCAAGACATTTTTAACAACCTGGACAATGACAGTAATGACGAACAGACACTGTTAGGAGAGAAGGTCTGTAACAGATGAGATATGCTGAGTCACATATACAATCCATTATTATCATAATTATTATTCATCTTGATTTCTCATAGAGAGAACATCTAAATCAGTGTTTTTCTTCTAGAAGCTGCCAGCATTCTGCCGGAACGCCTTCAGTGTCAGGGTTTGTTGTTATAACTAGAAACTATGTCAGCCATTAGGGTCGGAACAATGCACAGTTTGAAGGTCTGGGTTTGATTCCTCTTTTTCTACAATTTTTTCAAGTAAATCAGAGCCAGAAAACCAAATGAATCCTGTTGGTGCAGATGCTCTCAGGCCATGAAAACAAACTGCCATCTAATCTGATCAACTGAACTGGAACATTTTTTGCAGAAAAACGTCAGAAGCATCCTAATTCCTTCCCTTGTGACTGAGGAGAGCACAGCTCAGTATTCTTTTCATCACCTTGATTAGAGTAATGAAGCGTGTCATTTTGTTGTGTTTTTTGTTCTGAATCCAGACCCGTATCTGCTTACCTTTGTTTTTTTGTGTTGGTCCATTTTACTCAAGATGTCCTTTGCATGTGACTCAAGAGCAGCGAAGCTGGAGGGTTTTGGAGGCGGCGACAGCTCCTTTGTCTTCTTTACTTTCTTCTTTTCACTTTCTTTGACCTTCGGTAACTTAGGAGGCTTGGGGGCCTTGGGGATCTTCGGAGGTTTGAAGACTTTCTTCCTGGACTTTTCTCTGCTGGGTGATGGAATGTGGGCTGGGGAAACTGGTTCCTCTGGCTCAGAGTGGGTGGATGGAGGTTCCTCATCAGGGACCTTGATGCTTGGTTCATTCTTAATTATTTTTGTTGCATTCTGGAAGTCAAAGCAGAGAAATAAGATGTGAAACTGAACGGTTTAGCAGTTTACTGTCAGGTGAAAAAGGAACCTCAGAATTTTGATTTAAAAATGTTTTTATAAAACTGATGAGATAGGTGTTCTGTTGAAGGAGGTGATCTAATGAGAGTTGTTCTGATTAGACAAATGTTCTAATGAGATACTCAGGCATGTCCAAAGTGTGGCCCGGGGGCCACTTGCAGCCCTCTGAGTGATTTCTGAGTGTTCTGATGAGATAGGTGTTCTATGAGATAGGTGTTCTGATGAGATAGGTGTTCTATGAGATAGGTGTTCTGATGAGATAGGTGTTCTATGAGATAGGTGTTCTATGAGATAGGTGTTCTATGAGATAGGTGTTCTGATGAGATAGGTGTTCTGATGAGATAGGTGTTCTGATGAGATAGGTGTTCTATGAGATAGGTGTTCTATGAGATAGGTGTTCTGATGAGATAGGTGTTCTGATGAGATAGGTGTTCTGATGAGATAGGTGTTCTATGAGATAGGTGTTCTGATGAGATAGGTGTTCTGATGAGATAGGTGTTCGTGTTCTAATGTTCTAATATCCTAAAATGAGACACCAAAACAATATTTACATCAGTAAGGCAAATCTACCAAGCAGAATATTTAGGAGTTGAGGGTGAAAATAAAATCTAAATACCTCTGACAGTCTGATCTCTTTGGCTAGCTCCTTAATGAGTTGGGATGGTTTCATGTTCTCTGGAAGCTCATCTTCATGTTCCAGTAGTGCCTGTTACAACCATAGCAAAGAGAACTTCTGCAGTAACATAGACAGACAAAAAACTAAATATGTCCATCTCGCAAATGTAGTGTTCCTACCTGTTTTTTAGTCCAAGCTCGGAAGGCTCCATTGATGATTTTTGCTCCATGTATCAGGTATGGAGCTGGTTGCTTATTTGCTTTATGTAAACCTACAGAGGAAGACATGCAAACATTATCACTGCATGAATCGTGACTTTTTAAGTTGGAGACACCAGTGTCACTGGCATAAAACAAAACAAACTACAAGGTGCCATTTTAGAGCTTTGTAGATTTACAGGACTGAGCATTTCTCTGCTGGAAAAATAAATAGAGGTAGATTAGAGGTAGGCGAGGTGAGATAGGATGACCGGAGATGAAAATTATGTTTATTCATTTAGAGGACGCTTTATTTTATTAGATTTATGTTATTAGATATTTGCTTTATTGATCCCTTGGGAAAAATCCTCTGGGAAATCGGCAACAGTTGAGACTAACAACAAATGTAACACTGTTGCAGGTGATTAAGTGTTTATTAGGAATAAAACAAAACAAAAAATCAAAAACAACAGAGTATCAAATAAATCTGTCACACAGAAAGAGAGAAAAAGTAATAGTGATGATTTTTAAAAAACAAAGACCCCCTCCTCTCTTTTTGTCAGTCTGTCTAAGGCAGCACTGCAGACACCCACCCCCCGTCCCCTTCCACTTGCGTGTGCGCGCGAGCGTTCGCAGCAGCACCTGAGTGGCAAAATGGACCAGATCGTCAGGCCAGGAGGAGAGGGAGAAACTTTAAAAGAAGACAGCTCTGGAGACATCAAAGTGCAGCAAAATAACGGACATGTTTGTCAGGAAGAGAAGAGGTGAGAATCAACAGACCCACAACCATCCATCACCACTGGCTGAATGAGGAGGTTAGCTAATGGGCTTCAACTGACTTCATTAAACTAAAGCTTGAAGTTGTAACAAAGGAATATGGTCATCTACATTCAAAACACATGATATTAATATTGGAATCCTTGTTTTATATTATTTTATTTAACCAGGTCAATTTCTTTGAGATTAAGAACAGTTGTTGAGCAGAACTCATTTAAAAAATTATCCATGACTAAATCTGAACAGCTGGAATAATACACAATTAGTCTGTCAGAAAAAGTCCATCTTTAGCCATTTTGGGTTTTAATAGGATGATGAAAGGCCCTAGTGTGATGTGATGAGTAGAGCTAATCCTATAGGAGAGAAATCATTTGATATTAAGGCTGATTCAACCTGTCAGAGTTAGAATGGATGCTACATCTTATTTCTTGTATATCACATTTTAGAAAGTGAAGTGTTCCAGTTTTAGATATTTTGGGGTTAATTAAGATGCTGAAAATATTGCAATATGTGTAGAATAAAACCTTCAAGAGAGAAATAGTCATTAAAAGGAAGATCAGATCCTTCAGAGACACGCTGGATGCTGTGATCACAGTTTGTCTTTTAAGAAATCACACTGTTAATTATGAGCAAAAAATCTGAAAAGAAATTGATGAAACTGTGGCAAAAACTATTATTTTCATGTGCATACATTTTACATTTATAATCATTTGTGCATGAGTGCATGTGTAGCCTTTATATCAGTAGGCACCCATAACTCACTCTTAGCATGTTGTGTATATTGGGTGGTGGTGGTCTGGGATGGTATCAAATTCCCAGCCTGAAATATTGTCCCAGTCCGCCCCTGGTTGTTGTTATCTGGTGATCCATGACCCCGTCCATTCTCTCCTTAATATCGTGCAGTCATGTTGTTCCCACTGCAGAAAAACAATTCAAACCTCCGTGCTTCATGGTTGGATGATGTTCTTGGGATTGTTCTCAATGTTCCTCTTCCTCCAAACGCGACGAGTGGAGTTTCTACCAAGAAGTTCTATTTTGGTCTCCTCTGACCTCCTGACCTTCTCCCAGGCCTCCTCTGGATCATCCAGATGGTCTTTGGTAAACTTTAGATTTACCTGGACATGTCCTGTCTTCAGCAGGGGGACCTCCTGCACGATGGTGTAGTGTGTTACTAACAGTAACCTTTGACCCTGTGGTCCCTGCTCTCTTCAGGTCGTTGACCAGGTCCTCTCCTGTGTTTCTCCTGATTACTGATTCTTCACCAGACCAGATCTTCATGGAGCTCCAGTCTGAGGGAGACTAACAGTCATCTGGAGTTTCTTCCATTTTCTAATCATTTATTGGTTCTCATCAGTTGTTGGTTCCCACCAAGCTGTTAGCCTGTTGTCCTGTAGCCCATCATCGCCTTGTGTAGATCTACTGTTTAGTCCCTGGTGTTTTAAGCACAAAAGCAATCCAACTTCAGCACGCACACACACACCACAGACACACACACACACACACACGCACACGCACGGATAATGCAGGAAACATGCAGACTTGGCCCAGGCCAGCTAAACTCTGGCTCATGATGGAGCGAGTGATTCTTGCATAGCCAAACCTTTTGAAGCTAGTCATCTGTGAACTCTGTGATTCACCAGTCTAATGACTGAAATCACATTAAAGCATCCAGCTCCTCATCTGCACACCAGACACTGGTTGTGCTGCCCAGAGATGAGGTTTCTGACAGTGTTTGTGTTTTCTCTGGTTCATGCATTCAGTTTGAAAAATGTTGGGAATAAACAGGAAAGTAGATTTAAAGCTGCAGTCAAGCGCACGGGTCACGTTAACTAAATGTTTTCCAAAACTGACCATTTTTTAAAACTTTGACAGTCGAATCTGAAGGCCGTCGGTCATTTTAACAGATGAATTCACACACCTGAGACTTGGTGACTAGTGAGCAGATTAGTTAGCCCTCTCTCTCTTCATGACCTTGTTGGCTTCAGTCAAAGAAAATATCACGTCAGCTGAGAGTCCAAAGTTTTTTCAAAAACCTTAAAACTGCCATCATGTAGAGATGGAGACTGACAGTGGAGGATGAAGGCCAGGACCAGGAGGACGTTTCAGTCCACAGCAGGTGAACTGTTCATGTTTTCAATGGTTTAATGTCATTATTTAAATGCAGAGAGAACATAATATTTTCTCTGAGGTATTCTAGTGAGGATCAGGCATGAATATTTAGTGCTGATCCATTTTAATCGTGTCTGTGTGTCCACGTGTGTGTGTGTGTGCGCGTCCGTGTGTGCATGTCTGTGTGTGTACGTGTGAGCGTGCGTGTGCGCCTGCAATCCGACCCGATGCTTTGGGCTGAATATTTAGTTAATTGTTCGTAATGAGTCCGTTCAGATAGCAGAGAGAGGGGGAAACTTGTCATAAAAATAAAATATATATATACTTGACTTTTTTGTTGTCATTTTGACTGACAGGTTAAAAAAAAATCCAGTCATAAATCCATTTTTACCAGTAACATATATATATATATATATATATATATATATATATATATATATATATATATGTATTATACTGGATTTTTTTTTAACCTGTCAGTCAAAATGACAACAAAAAAGTCAAGTGCAACCTCTGATCCAGAGCATCTTTCTCTGTATCAAAGTTTTCTAAATGTTTTTAATGATAGTTCAGGTCTAAACTATAATCTATGGGTAGAGTTCCACAACATCCGATATTCTTCTGAAGACCCTCCTTCCTCCTATAGACTTTGGATTATCTCTGACCGGTGAACTTTTTCAGCCAATAAAATTCAAGTTTCCACATTGTCAGCTGTCACTTCACTCAAACCTGTAGAGGTGGGGGGCCGCGCACCCAGGACCAGAGGCGGCTCATTAATATGGGCGATTGGGCAACGCACTACCAAAGGAGAATGAATGAGATCGTTTTTTTATACTTCTAATATCACGGCAGTTCGGATCTACCACTTTGGTCTGCTTGTTTATCTTGTCCAATCAGCTTGAAGCCTTGTTACTTTGTGTCCCACCCCTTTCTGGGCGATTTCAGCCAGCCTGAGAATCGCCCCCAGTGCTCTCATAGACTGTAATATAAAAGTTTGTTTTTTTTTTCGAAAAACAGGGGCTATAGTGCATTGTCTATGGGTTCCGCTGGGGCTCGCACTTGCGTGCTTTCGTCACATCTTACGTAAAATTCAGCTAGCGTAAATTTGACTGAGCTAGCTTAATCATGGCTATTTCTCCGAGCAACTCCGTTGTCTCTTAATGGATATTTCTTCAAAGAATCCTGCTTGACAGCTTTGTGATAACCCTGAGGATTGATTCCATGTGTCCTGATTTAATCAACTCAACAGTTGGTGAGTTATTTTTAATTTTATTTTGTTAGACTTCGACCAGGTCCTGCAGGTCTGGTATGAAGTCCGGTTGAAGTAGCGGTCCCTCTGGCCTCCAAGCCGCAACCCCAGCTCACCACAAAAAGCTCAGTCTCGGTCGGTCCTGGAACCAGGTCAGACCTGGACCCGGGCCGGTCCTGGACCCGGGTCGGTCCTGAGGTTCAGGACCAGCCGAGACCGGGAGGCGGCCACTAATTTTACATCACTCAGCGGTGTATTTGAGCGCTGAGCTTTCTGTGGTGGGAGCCACAGGTCCAGGTCCGACCCGGTTCGGAACGGACTCATCCAGTACCGGGTCATTTTGGACCAGAACCGAGCAGAACCGAATCGGTTCCGGTACCGGACGGGTTCGGAACAGACTCGTCCGCTACCAGGGTCCGGTTTACCAGGTCATTTTGGACCAGAACCAGTCCGAACCGAACCGGTTCTGGTACCGGACGGGTTCGGAACGGTACCAGGGTCATTTTGGACCAGAACCGGTCCGAACCGAATTGGTTCCGGTACCGGACGGGTTCGGAACGGACTCGTCCGCTACCAGGGTCCGGTTTACCGGGTCATTTTGGACCAGAACCGGTCCGAACCGAAGCAGTTCTGGTACCGGACGGGTCCGGTTTTAATCAGATCAAATCCGGTACCAAGTGGGTTCAGACCAGACCAGATCAGTCATGAAGACGCTAGATATTTGATGTAATCTGATCTCAGTTGACCTTTTTTTAATCACCTCTTGCTGCTACACTGTGTGGCTGTGGACCTTCAGGATTTAAGATAAATACATTTTGTGTTCAGGATCTGAAGTCTGGTGCTGCTGCTGCTGACAGCCAGTGTTTTATCAGCAGAGTTTGTGCTTTCAGTAGAAAGCTGTGCAAACTTCAATGTGAATATTAAGTTGTGTTTTTGACATTGTTTTGGTCAGGTTATTTTTTTCCCTGAAACTCTTACCTCTGTTGTGACCACATTGTGGTTGTTGTATTATTATTATTTGTATCTGATTATATTGATATTATTCTAAGGTCTCCTTATGAACACGTTATGATTTCTTTACTGTTTGATGTGTAGAATTAGGCTATAACTGTGTGTGACCTAACAGCGCCACATTAGAGAACTGGTGGTAGGGATTTTTACCAGCAGCATGTTCAGTCAGATGAAAATATTTTGCTTCATTCCCTGGTCTAGTGGTGAGATGTGGGTTTTGGGCATCTGAAAACTGACTTGCAAAAATGCGCCCCACCCCCAAAAAATTTCACCAGCCGCCACTGCCCAGGACGCTCCGTGTCTACCTGTTTACAGTCTCAGCCGTCATGGAGAAGTCAGAGCTCATTTCTACCAAAAGTTATCCATCCCCCGGCTACTGAGGGATTTATTTTTATTTTTAAACATTTCTCCTCACAGAATGGCAAGGCTTGCCAAGGATATGTGTTTATTTTGGTTGAGCATACTCTTCTCTTCTCGAGTGAGCGTCTCCTCACTTCAGGGTTTTTCTTCTTCATCTTTGCAGCTTCTCATTCAAGAGCCTGGTTGTTTTATAAGCACAGTGTGACAGTCAGGGCTCATCAGAGCATCGAGTCGTAGTGTGAGAACATGATTTGTGAGCTGTGAATGATTGAACCCCGTGATACAGTTTGAGCAGGAGCTGAGAGCCACAACTGAAAATGTGGCACAGTGTAGCCCGGCTTTAGAGACCGGAGTGACGCGTGTGCACAATTGTAGAGGTGGGGTCAGAGGGAGGGGGGACTTGGGACATTGGATTAAAAAAGTTCTCTCTTCCTGAAATGCTCCGGACTGCGGCTTTAAGACAATGTCAAACATTATTGAAAAAATGAATTCTATAACTACAGTATATCAAACTAATTTACAGACTCACTTTTGAATCGCTCCAGGAAGTGCCGTCCCACATACCAGCAGGCTGTCTCAAAGTTGGGGAAAGGGGTTAGGGTCTTGACCTTTAGCCGCTTCTCGATTTCATACGCTCTGAGGAGAATAACCCAGGTTTCAGCTAAACTTCCCCACAAAAGAATATGATAAAAAAAAAAGTGATGTCTCAGCAGACAAGAATGCATAAACAGCTGGAAACAAGTTCTAGTTGGAATCTCAGGCAACATTAGTGAGTAACACAAGACAACTATCAAACAAAACAGACAGTGTAGCGTGTAGGATGAATGTTTATGTGGTATGAAACAAACCTCATCTGCATCTCCACACTCAGATTATGAACGAAGTGTCCAGAGAATGCCAGGCAGTCCACTGGAGTGAGGATTGCATTGATCCATCCTGAGGCGGCAGAAAAAACAAAACAATAAATCAGACTTAGCAGGTGGACAATCCAACACTGTAAACACACTGAGCAGCAGTCAGTCAGGGTCTCTTGCAGGGGAGGATTAAGGTGTACAGAGGCCCTTAGGCTACACTTGTCTGTCACTAGAGGGACCAGATCCAAACCAACATAATGTGGGACATAAATACCGTATTGACCCGAATATAAGACGAGGCTTTTTCCTTGAAAATAATGTGAAAGTGTGGGATCGTCTTATAATCGGTGTCATTACCCAACCACACCAGAGAGGGCACCAGCCTTTTGTAAACAGCAAAGCCGACGCTGACCGTAATAAACTGGATTAAAAGTGGGTCAAATTAACAGAACTGAGGCAGAGTTATGATGCTAATTTTAAGATAATGGCGCTCAATGCAGCAGAGGGGTCAAACAGCTGTCAGGCAGTTAGGGAGTGAAATAACTGAAGATGGAGCATTGTGGCGATGACATTCTGTGGGAGGAGACAGGACGACTGTGTGAGCTCAGCTGATCAGAGGACTGTGAGGTAACGCCTCATACAGACTTTGAATCTGACATGTCCTGAGCAAAGTTACTATGGTTTTTTTTTTACTCAGTTTTTGTCCAGGATCTCTAGTGTCTTTCCTGACAAACTCTCACACACGCTAGAATATGTATTACAGATATAACAGTAACAACTGCATGCTGGTGCAGTTGTTAGCACTGTTGCCTCGCAGCAAGAAGGTTGCAGGTTTGAATCCCAGCCTTTCTGTGTGGAGTTAGCATGTTCTCCCCATGCACGCGTGGGTTTTCTCCAGGTACTCTGGTTTTCCCCACAGATCACAACATGTCCTATAGGGTACAGGGTCCAGGACTCCCCTGTAAAAGAGATTCTGAATCTCAATGAGACTTTCCTGGTTAAATAAAGGTTAATACAATAATAATAAATATATAAATTACAGATCTTTGTGATTGCATTAATTGGCAAACATTAGAAGTCTATTATTTAGGTATGTTTTACTTTTAAACTACTTCCTCAAAATTTCAATAAAAATTGTTTCTTTAAAAAGTGAATTTAGTTTTTTTCTGAAGATTTGTCTTGGAAAGGGGGGGGTCATCTTATAATCGGGGTTGTCCTATATTCGAGTCAATACGGTACTAAAAGATTGTCAAAATTTAAACATTGTACTTAAAAATACACATATTCAGTGTTATGCACACTATCAACAAATAATAATCATTAATCCATAACTGATCTCCTCTAGACAAATTCATCTCTGATTTTGACACATGTCCAGGCTGGGACTCAAACTCAGGTCTCCCACGTGAGACGTGGTGTCTTTACCTCTAAGCCACGAGTCAAGTTTTACAATTTGTTGTGTTTCTGCACATGAACATCACGTGTCACGTCACGTGAGTCAAGACCACCATCATGTTTACCCAATCTGTGTCACTTATTTATGTCTGGATCCCTTCTTAATCCAGCTTTAGTGAGTCAGAATCTAAGAAGTTTAAGACAATTCTGGAACAAGATGGAGATCAAATTGCAAATAAAATTAGACAAATTTAGACACTTTGCAACCAGACTGCAGCAAAAAACATCAGCAAAACTGTTACAATGACAACATGTTCTATTTGTATCGGTCTGAAGTCAGCTGAGCCAGCAGCCACACTCCAGACAGACGGCAGCTTTAGGGAGGCCAACCCTGACCAGAATCTGAGTGAATTAAACTGAACTGGGTCTGAATCTTTCTTCCTGTTAACACTTGTGTTGTGAACACCGTTTTATGACAAACTAAAAATCATCAGGATCTGATTTGAAACTACACTCACCTTTATTGGCTTCTTCATTTTGGCCTGTAACTCCTAGCTAATAACAACAAGGTGATGAGTTACGCTCTGACCTGAGGGGATGAACAGGGTGTGGCCTTGCTTCAGGATGCATTTGTAACACTTGTCCACCTGATCAGCAAAGAACATCTCACTGTGATTGGACGATGAGCTCCAGCGCTCGTACAGAGACAGGTTGGCTGAGGTGGGTTTGATGAGAAAGAAGATCTTTTCTCCCTGTAAACACAATCAGATCATCATCTCAGATCATGAGAGAGGAGGAGAATGAGGATGAGGATAAGTGACGGACCTTCAGGACGTGGTACCAGACGGAGGCTCCACCACACTCGATGTGGAAGTCGGTGTAACTGTCTTTAACACAGATCAGACAGTACTTGGTGACTTTTGGTTTTCCCAGCAATGCGTCGTCAGGCCAGTAGTTTTCTACCCAGGACAACCGCCGCACAATCTGCGGACTCTCCACTATAGAGCTCATTCTGTCACACACGGGAAAAGAACTGGGAGTTTTCTACAGGAATGTGACGTCGTCATCAAAGCACACAGTCAAACAGAGAGCTAGTATTACCTTGTGTCTGAGAATTCAAGGTTGATGACGTTTAATACTTTCTTCCTGTTTGTGCTGTAGTAATAATCAACAAACTCTTTGAGCTTCATCTGGCTGTCGGTCTGTTTAGTGACGTCGACCACGTCCACACTGACATCAGGACCTGGGACATTAACAGAGGACATGATGAGACAGAAAACTCAGGATGAGACGTTAAAGCTTTCCAACATGTCTGCGTTGAAATGTTTGAAATGTTCCAGGATCAGCAGGTGAAACTCCATTTAGCAACTGAACATACTTTAATAAAAATAATGGATACACTCTGAAACTTGTTGTAATAAAGAACATTATCATGATAATATTCTCAACTAGTGAACAGAACGGGTGCTTCGTTTAAACCAGGTGATCACGTGTTTCACGAGGACAGCTCAGCTCGTCACAGTGGCACTGATCGCCTGCTTACAGTGAGACCACTGAGCCATGGCTGCCTCGGTACTACAGAAGTCCAAAGTGCTGTATTTAGAAGACGTCCTCGGTGTCCCTTAGTACCAGATGTTTAGCTGGTGTCACTCAAACATAAACACAGACTTGTCCAATTAAAAAACCTCATTAAAAAGAAAATCCATGTGTCCTTTATTTGTGTACCAGTGCAGAATGTGAGTCAATGTGACAAAACGTATTAGGAAGAAGTTTATTTTTATAGCACCTCTCTAGATACTGTATTAGTCACAAGGTGCTTTTCCCTGGTGTAAGCTGATGCTTGACCATGTAGGACCCAAAAAACCAGAACC
The DNA here is from genome assembly GCA_006937965.1 of Callopanchax toddi. NCBI lineage: Eukaryota > Metazoa > Chordata > Actinopteri > Cyprinodontiformes > Nothobranchiidae > Callopanchax > Callopanchax toddi. The sequence goes on from SSNR01000136.1 coordinate 1,493,462, forward strand.
AGGATTTTGAATTGGACTCTGGAGTTGGAGAGGTATTGGGGTGATACAGGTGTATTTAGAGGACTTGGTCAGAGGCCTGGTGCAGGCGTTCTGAACCACCTGTAGTCGATCCATGGAGGGTTTGTTCAGGCAGGTGAAGAGTGAGTTACAGTAGTCCAGGTGAGAAGTGATGAAGTCATGGAGAATAACTTCCAGTTCAACAATGGGACTCAGCTTAGCAGTACGTCTGAGGTAGAAGAAGGAGTGGCTAAACGGAGAGCTGACATGAGCATCCAGAGCTGGGTCAAAGGTCACACCAAGGTTTCTGACAGAGGGTTTTATGAATGAAGAGAGTTGATCAAGAGAAATCTTGACTGTAGGTACAAGCTTGTTAGCAGCACAGATGAGAATTTCAGCTTTTGATTTGAAAGTTACCAGTCATCCTGTTTTTAATAGTCTAAACACGTCGGCAGCAGCTGTAAGTTTAGACACCTCATGGGGCTGCAGCCTGGGTCACACAGGAGACTTCAGCGCCGTGCCGCGATATCGCCACTCGCCTTTGAAGAGTCTTCTGGTCTCACAGGACATGTTCCTAAAAGCCGAGTGCCCTTGAAAGCAGCTTGCAAAATCACGCAATAGTCACAATCTCTCGTGGAAACTGAGAACAGGAAGAACGAAGCGCATCTTTTGGTCTGTTTATGGTCAGAACTACTGTCATGTTTAGTGGAATTATTATTCAACAACGGGTCAGTGAGCTGTTTATTGGAGTAATTTGTTCCTAAAAGCTCAATTGTGTAAATATTCCACAATGAATCGCTCCTTGTCCACGGCTGGCCGTTGTTTATGTTTGCTGTACTAGCGTTTCAGCATATTGTCTGTCATAAAGTACTCCACAATGTCATGACACAGACATCTCAGCCGCGTCACGGCGCAGAAATAGAACTGGCGCGTATCTTTAGTGTCAGGGCACGGACCGGCTCTGCTGGGACGTATTGTGGTGGTCTTCGTGTGACCTCTTTCACTGACTATAATGGTTTTGTTTTGAAATCACAGCTCGGGCGCACCACGGCGCGGCGCTGAAGTTTCCTGTGTGACAGAGGCTTTAGAGGAGATGGATAGTTGGATGTCAGCGGCGTACAGGTGATATGAGATTTCTTCAAACGAGCTCAGGATGTGCTGAAGGGGAAGCAGATAGAGAAGGAACAGTAGGGAACAGAACCTCGTGGGACTCCGTGTGTGAGAGGGGTGCTAGAGGACCTGTAAGTAGAGACAGCCACAGAGAAAGAGCACATAGAGAGATAAGAGGTGAACCATCCCAGCACAGAACCTGGCAGGTCTACCCAGTGTCTCAATCTGTCAACAGCTGGATCCGTGAACCGTGTCCCGAACCATAGAGGGAGATCCGTACGGATCACGGATCTATTGTGACCCGTTGTATCCCTACTGGGCATGTGTGAGTTGCGTGTGTGGGTCGGATGTACTGTGATTGTAAGCGTGCATCGAAGGAGCTGTGCATATAGGCGCGGTGCCACGCCATGCGCATTGAAGATGCTGTGAGTGTGTGTGTTTATGTGTGTGTTGGAGGTCCTGCCGTGTGTGTCCACTAGCTTCAGAGGTCATGTGAGCACTCATTCACTGCACTGCAACAGGATGTGAAGCTCGTCAGATCGAGGGGTACCTCATCAGGATCGCAGAAGCACTCGTCCGCAAAGGCGCGTTCAGGCAGTCGGTTCTGGTACACATGAATGAAATATGGTTCTCTTGTGGACTGCCGCCAGTCCTAGTTATGTGCACCCCTGACCATAATGCAGTGCGACCTGAGATGACAGAGCATGCTAATGCAAACAGCTCATAATAAAGTTATGTTCTGACTATGAGTGGGCCATATCCATTCCCGGTAATACCGGTAAAAAAAAATTTGCCCGGGAAAAACACCGTATTGACCCAAGTATATGATGAGACTTTTCTCACTGAAAATAATGTGAAAATGTGGGGTCGTCTTATAATCAGGGTCTAACCAGTGACACATGCTGATAGTTGTTTGGGGTCATTACACAACCGCAGAGGGCGCCAGCGTTTTGTAAAGCCGACGCTGACTGGGAGCAGACTGGATTAAAGGTGGTGGATAACAGGAAACGGAGGCAGAGTTACGACGATAATTTTAAGATAACGGTGGTCAATGCAGCAGAGACATCAAACAATGAAATGTCTGAAGATGTTGACATTTTAACTCGGGCGCAGCTCGCTGGATGGCAGGTTCAGTGGTAGCTGCCACTGAGCAACAAACGCCACTTTGGATACGGCGCACAGTTTCCAACTGTGCGTCAGGATAATCGGGCGTGGTAGGAGGAAATCCTGCTGACAAGTGTTCTCCTTTGCTTCAAATGCAAGCTGCAATTAATTGTGTTCATTTTTTCAACGCGTTATTTTTTTCCTAATTCATTAATTGTAAATAATGCGTTAAAGTGCCATCCGAAATTTTTCCATCATTCAAACATTGAATAAAATATTTATGCATTTATTTTGGATTTTGAATGCCATTCAAACATATTGAATGGTGCTATAGTTGTGTATTGTGGAACCTCTGTTCAGGATAGTGTGGTTTACGAAGCCTGAAGGCTGAGTCCATCGTGACAGTGAACCCTCTCTGTTTTGACCAATCAATCTGGGTTTTATGACATTTTAAAGAAAATGACCTTGATCAGTAAATGATTCAAACAAAATTAAATCAACAGATAAAATGTTCCTGTTTACTCTTAAAACAAGTGAGAGCAGACTTCCAATGGATTCTCTGTGTTTAGTTTGTATCCTACCAAATGGATTTCAAACCAACCTGCATGTAGGAGCTGTCTGGTTCCTATGAGAAGTTATACACTGCTACTGAGTCTTACCAACGTAGTTCTCCACATCACTGATGTAGAAGGTGGGGGCGGGCATGGACATCCCCAGACCGTCCTTCTTCTGAACCAGGACCGGTTCATTGAAGCCGTTCTCTTCCAGGTAGTCCATGTTCAGCTGACTGCCGTTTAGTCTCACCACTATCTCATCAGCACTGAAAGCAGACAGCAGAAGAGAACCTCTGAAATGAACCATCCTCAACTGTTATCAGACAGCGCCCCCCAGTGGAAGCTCCCAATGTACAACACTACAGCCAGCTAGTATGGAAGACACTTCCTGAGGGATATCAGGGTCATTCTGAAGTTCTATCAGTTATTTATCTATCAGTGACATCACATCGCAGGCGGAGTCTCTAGAAACAGGAAGTAGTCATCTGACTGAGGAGCCACTACTGCAGATCAGTGACAACTAATTTTCAGGCATTTAAAGCAACTCCTGCTCAGACGAGTGTGACGTGGTGATGAAGTGATATGTGGAGTGATATCTGATTTCATTTTAGAGAAACATTTAACAACACTGTTACTAGTATTTACAGGATTGAACCGTTAACTGGTAAAAGGAGAACATTTAGTGTCTCAGTATCTGACAAGCTTGAACTAAAAGCATCATCAAAAATATGTTTCACCAAATAGTTAAACAGCACCACCTCACAAAACATGAATATTACATTTTATATTATGATGTTGACAATAAATGATATTAGAACCCTTGTGTTTACGTTGATTCATCCAGAGCAGCTTACTGTAACCACAACAGGCGTGTTGGGGTCTGTGGGAGGAAACCCACACATGCATGGGGAGAACATGCTAATTCCACACAGAGAGGACACATCTGGGAATCGAACCTGTGACCTTCTTGTTGTGAGGTGACAGTGCCACCATGCAACCCCTGCCATTATTGTCCCTGATGAACAAGAATTGCAACAAAGAAAACTTTTCATTTTGACCTGGTGAGTTACTGTAAGCACTCTTTGAGAGGAAATGCCCCCCCCCCCACACACACACACACACACACACACACACGCGCATGCCCACATCTTAGGTCTGATGCTTCTGTTGGAGTCATGATCTCTGATTAGACCAAGAACAAGTCATTTTCTAACTCACTTCATTTGGGTTTAGGTCAGTTACCATGGTGATGCATCACTGTGTGTTGGTACTACAGTCAATCACATGGTGGTTTCATCTCAGCAGCAGAACAAACACATCATGTGATCCGAGTCCAGCGTGGCCCAGATGGGAGCAACTGGGTAAGAAGAGCTCCAGGTGAAGTGGTTCTCCCATCATGCCTAGCGCCTGTGTCAGGGTGTGTTGTTGCTTCAGTGTGTCAGGTCTATGCTTATCATTCTTATGAGCCCAAAAAACAAATTCAGCTGACAACCTGAGCCGACTGCGGGGGGTTTATTCAAATTATATTTTTTAAAATCTTTTTATTAAAGTTTGAACACATAAAAAAGATCACCAAATTAAGTAGAAAGCAATGGTAATACAGCACAGCTTTATGATATCACAGAAATCAGGACCAAACACAAACATGCAGCAAGAGCCACTAATAAACATACCCCCACCCCAAAACTTCATTTATATGTAAACAGCTGAGTGGAGCTGAGGCCTGGCTGGACGCTGCTCCTCCGGGATCACGGCAGCCGCTTTACAAACAAGAAGAGGGCAGCAAAAACAAACGCCAGTGCAGGGTACACGAGGACGCCGAGCAAATTGGTGTCCGATGGAAGCATTTAAAACAAGGGTTTTATAGAAAACAACGCAAGAACGCCGACATGAAAGGGCGCACGTCGCCACCTATGTTCTACTGGAGCCATGGAAGCACTGCTGCTTGCTGAGTGGAGCAAATTCCATTTGAGAGTTTGGTTTTCTAACTTACATGTAAACGAGGATAAAAGCTCCCAGTCCATCAACATAAAATTGACCTAGATCGACTTAAAGATAAATGCACGGAGAAGCTCTCTGCTCTCTCTCCGCCTCGCTGCAAAAAAAAAAAAAGAGGTAATACTCCAGTCTTCTGCGCATGGCATGGTCACTAAATTCTGAGACCCTGGCCTCTCCTACGCTTTGTACTGAAGGGGGTTCCAGTGCGCATGCACCAGTTATAGCGTACAAAGTGTAGGTCTATCTGTAAAAACGGTTGAGCCCAAAGCATGCGCAGAAGACTCCAAAGAAACAGGAAGTATATAACACGACCTTTCGGTCTGGTAAAACAAAGTGAGAGAACACTTTATAACTACACTTAAATGCTGATTACACGCAGCACTTATTGTATATATAAAGGATAGATCACTTAGTTTTATTTTCATGTTGTGTTGAGACCCCCATGTTGCTACTCTTCAGAGAATATTCAAAGAGGAGGGAAACTGACATTTGGCCCCCTTAAATACTCGTTCTCATAACTGGATTCACCTGTGTATTGAGGTCAAGGGTCACTGAGCTTACCAAACCAATTTTGAGTTCCAATAATTAGTTCTGAAGGTTTTGGAATCAATAAAATGCCAACAGTGCCCAAATGTATGCACCTGCCTAATTTAGTTTTAAACAATTATTTCTCACTTTCGGTTAATCCTATAATTAACTCATGAAGGCTGCCCAAACTTTCACACCTCTGTATCACTGTATCACATATAGCAGGGGTCATCAACTAAAAACCTGTAAGAGCCACATACAGTTTTAGGGGGGGGGAACGCTGGGTAGGCAGTGCAGAGCTGTCGGTGCTCCAAGTAAAAAGGCACATAGAACATGATTTTAAAGGCAGAGAGCTGATGATGTTTAAACTGTACAGATAGAATCATTTTGCTACTGTGAAAGCAGTAGTTTGAAATATAAATGTAACTCAATCTTCTCCTGAATGTATCCACCTGGAAAAGCTGAAAAACAACTTATAACCATTATAACTTCTGTGTTGTCCTAACAGAGACCGTAGTTGTGACACTGACTCTCACCTGGGAGAGTCGGGGTTCGATACCTGGCCCAAACCAACTTTCATTACATGTTGTTTAGGGTCCGTGACGTCAGAGAGCTGAGTGAGGAAGGAGGAGGGAGGAGGCTAAAGGAGGAGGCGCGGCGCCGTTCCCGTTTTATTTCACTGGAACAACTATTCTTTTGGTGAATGAAGACTTAGTGTTTGATAACGTACAGCTAGACCAGAGAAAGTTGAAACTGGGGAAGCAGTTAGAGCCCACGATCACGACTATATAGATTTGTCTCACGGTTTTTTGATGACGGAAGCTCTGAGCTAACGCTGTTAGCTTACCTTCATATTCATGAATAAAGCTGGTTATATACAGCTTAAAGCCTTTCACCCGCTTGCTGGCAGACGTCTCTGTGTGTTTTTCAAAAATCCGGTGGACATCGTCTACTGTGATGCTAACTGGTAAATAATGCCATTTTGTCCAGTCTGTGTGGGGACAGCCTTGAGCCAGAAGGGAGGGGGCTGGCTTATCGTAACCAGGAAGTGACTGTGCATAAACCCCATTCAGTGACATATTTTATGAGCTATTTTCTATTCTTTTTTTTTTTTTCCATTTTTAAATGTGAATTTATTTTACAACATATTTCATTTCCTTATTAAACGTTACTTTTTTACAACTTTGTTGTAACTTGCCCTATAAAGGGTTAATAATGCAGTGTGCAAACCTGTCATTGAGACACATTATTTAGAATAATGACCAGTCCATTCATTCCTAAGACTAATCTGTGTCCTTTTTCAATAATAAAGGAAATGGCCTTTAATTGTTGCCTCTGTCCAATCTTTAAGTCAGAAGTGACTTAAAACAATAAGTGAATTTAAGAGTTGTGTAAATGATGTCTGTAGTTGTAAATGTCAAGAGTGTAGATGTAGAGGAAAAGGACTGCTTAAGGACTTGAGTTTTGTTTTTCAATTGTAAATCAACTGGAGTGACTGTGTCCGTGGGGAAGAGAGGTCACCGTCCATGTGGGAGGCTGGGATTCAAACCCCAGCCTGGTCATGTGTGGAAGCATCCTTGGGCAAGATACTGAACCTTGCCTGGTCACAGATCTTAATAATACTTTGAATTTAAATGGCCTGAACTTAAAAGAATATGAAAATCTCGTCTTTACCTTGGAAAGGTTCGGCTGCGAAGCTCCTTGATGAAAACTTGACTGCCGTTTTGAACAGCTTTGATGTCTGTGCTTTGCCCCGTGTCATGTTTACTCCAGTTCTTTTTCTTTTTTACTATGAAGGGGGGATTAAAAAAAATCATGAACACTACAATCAACAACAAAGACAAGACACATGCTTTGTATTTTTTCAGACTTGAAATGTTGCTTGAATAACAGTTGGTGTATTTTCATTTGGGGTGATTTTATATCAGGTGGCAGGAAGCTACTTTGTGTTTGCTTTGATGGGCAGAAACCCCATGAATCTATGCAGCTACTCACAGGTGGATTTTCCATGGGCTTTCTCACAGTTTGGGCAGTGATAGATGTCAATGTCTGGAGCATCGTCTTCATCCACCCCAACACAGCTGAAACAAGAGCAGCAGCATGTTTTAATGGTGAGGAACTAAAGATCATGTTAATGATGATCATCCATGAAAAACAAATAATTTCTCTTCCATCGCAACTCAAACTTAAAAGGGCAAAGTACCAATCTTTTAGAATGTAGACAGGGCTCTAGACTGCGACCAATTTGGTTGCAAATGCGACCTAATTTCTAAAAGGTGTGACTAAAAAATCTCATAGGTCGCACCAGTACGATCAGCTGTTCGAAGGAAAAAAGTCTTTCTGTGCTTCAACAACAGACATGCATTAGACCAGAGATACTCTGAAATACATATCTTAATGGGACACGTCAAAATCTAAGAACGAGTCGTCAAACGAGCGGAAGCTCTGCAGCCAGAGATCCGCTCCAGAAGCTTAGGACTAATGCAGCCCAGGAACCGGTTCAGGGGAAAAAAACTTCCCATGTTCAACCACAGAAACACATTAAACCAGCATGCTATTAGGTACCATTCACTTACAGTGTTTTACGCTAAGCTAATGCTAAAGGAGTATCGCTGGAGGCGAATATCTGCCTGCCGGATCAGGAAAACAGCTGTGCTGTTTACAAATTGTTTTTGTCCACTTATCTAACTCTGAGGAATATGGCAATAGACAAAAAATCACTTCCCGGTGGAGTGTCCCTTTAAGGCTGAGCTTGATAAATCTGCTTGATCAGATCACTGATAGGATGGGTGGTGAAAAAAAAACTAGTCAAGCTGGGACAATCTGATAGTTTTTATTTTTTTTGTATACCAAGCTAGCTAGTGAAATTGATTTGTGATGTTACTTTTATAATGGATGTTTCATTTCTGTTTGAACAGTTGCACAAACTCACTGTAAAGAGCAGATTGATGTTTATTTTTAATATTTCCATCAAAGCCAGTGGAGCTTTTGTTTTCCCCTCAATTCAACTCTTTAATTTATTTGACTTTGTATTTTAAATTCCTAATTGTACTGACTGAGACATTTAATAGAGGGTTTGTTTTGTTCCAGTTTATTTTTACGATTGACCAAAGCAGTAAAGCAGGGTTCTTGCAGGTTTCAGTATGTTAAATTTTAGACCTGTTTTAGACTATTTGAGACCTTTATGTATGACATTTTAGACCAACAAGATGCATCAATAGGAAGCTAAATAATCCCCAAATAAAATAAAATTAATTAATTAATTAATTAAATAAAATGAATGAAAAATAAAATAAATAAAATTATATGTGGTTAAATAATAACCATATGAACACACCTTATTCATTTACCTACATAAATGTACTACACTACAACCTTTGTAGAAGTGTGTCAAAGGCTCAGGTTGACAAATATCAATTTAAATCAATCTTGGTGATGTTACTCAAATAAATTATGTTACTAAATATTTTCATTAGAAAAAAGCTGAGGACTTTCTCTCCCCCAGGCCACCTCCATCCTAACACAAAACTCTTTAAATGTTTTTAACACTCCAAGTTAGGGCTACACAATATTAGAAAAACCTGCGATATGCAACAACAATGCTTAATATTGAGCTTAACATTGAGATAACAATAATAGATCTTGCAATAAATAATCAAATGCTTTCTGTCTGTAATTTTATCATATACTTGTTAAACCTACTTTAATAAACATTTCCTAGCATTAACTCTGTGCATTGTGTAAATAACTTCAACATGGTGCCTCTAATACTGACTAACAGACTGGTGTTTGAGCCAACACTCTCCTAGTGGCTAACAGAGCAGAAATCATTCAGATTCACTGATGTTGCTCATCTCCTCCTCACCTGTCACCTTAGCAGGTTTTCTAACTGTGGCTGTGAACCACCTGGCTACTCGGTTCCCGTCATTTTGCTGATGGTGCGTTCAATGCGCCTCAAAAAACAAGAACATAGCAGATAAACTATGGAATGATCGAACGGTGAAACGCGGAGTTGTTGTTGTTAGATCACTGGATGGTTCTTCTCTCCCGCGCCCCTCCGGGGAACAAGTTACAAGAACAGCAGCTGTTCCACGAAACCTCCGTTAAACGTGACGTGAACGAGCACCCACTCGGTGGCGGAAACACACACACACACACACACACACTGTGTTTGCAGTGCATAATGAACTAGCGAGCGCGCTCAGTATAAAAGTACACTAGTAAAAGTAGTAGTAGTTTTTTTAGACTTTTTTAGGCCTAAAATTTAACGTCATGAATTTGAGACTTTTTTAGTCTTTTTTAGACCCTGTGGGAACCCTGTAAAGCTACTGTTCTCAGTCTCAGGTTCTTTATTTTAAATGGGTTAGGGTTAAGGTGTTATACCACTAATTACACTGACTGAGCAGGTAAAGTTTTATTTTTTTAATTGTTTTACAAACCATGTGAAGTTTATTTAGGATACCTGTACTGGTGCACAGCTATAAAATAAATGTTTATTCTGTACATTTTTCTATTTTATTATTTTTTTAAATAGGAAAAAATATGTTGCCCTGCAAAAAAGGATGATCCCAGTTTTTTTTACATAGTGAGAAATTGTTCATTAGGTTTCACAGCGTGGCTTTTCTGTATCAGATCGGTATCGACCGATACTAAACATCTGATATTGGTATCGGGAGTGAAAAATGTGGATCGGTGCATCCCTAACCCCACCTCTACAATGTGCACTATGCGTTTTTCACCAAGTTTAGTCACCAGACATTTCCTTTTTCTTTCTGAAGTTGATGTAGCCTCTGTAGCTGGGGAACAGATTACTTTTTAGCAGATACATGACCGCTCTCTTCTGATGTGGTGACTGTAAACAGGAAGACACAAAGTGTCCTGTGCACAGCCCCACCTCTACAGGTTTGTGTGATGCTCATGCACGTTGATGGACAACTGACAATATGAAAACTCAAATTCTATTGGCCTAAAAACTTCTGCGGACAGTGTGAATTCATATAGGTCTATGGGAGGAAGAATTGACCTTATGCACGTGATGTCACGGCTCACCCCTCAGCCATTGGGGCTGGCAGAGATCTGTTTACACATGTAGAAACCCCTGGGAAATTAGTCAAAACAAGCCAGTTTGTAGACTTCTATCGCTTTTATTTAGTTGATTTCACAATAGAATGGTAGTAGTTTGCTGCGCAGTTGGCTGTGCTAACACACACGGGTGTAAACTCAACTTGTAATTTTAAAAAAACTTTGATGGAGACTAGGGCTGGGCGATAAATCTAAAATAATCAAATACCGAATTTTATAACTCTAATCAATGTCATTTTGCCCCATAATTGTATATTCGATATTTAAAAAGAATGAAAAGAAGCAAGTAGGTTTTGGATGTCCGTGTCCCTTTAAGAAGCTGTGACGCGACTCAACTACTCGGCATCACATGCTAGTCACGTGACCCCCCCCCCCATCCAGTTTGTAACAAGGAAATGGAGAATCATTCAAACATAAATCAACAGGCTCATCGGTCTGTTTCACTAGCGGGCAGCATACTTTGCATTTGCAGGAAATTTTAGTCTGTGAAGCAATTATGCTGCTACAGCCCCATCTAGTGGACAACCTTTGTTTTTGAGCATACAGATAGTTATCGTCCATTAATTGTTATCGAGGAGAACTCCTCAATAAATTTTGATAATGATCTGAGGTCATATCGCCCGCCCAGCCCTAATGGAGATGAGCCGCAGCAGTAACAGATAGCATCCCTCAAAGTGTTTTTGAATTTGCAGCGAACGCGTTTTACTGGATTAACGTTCGTATATTTCTGGAGGAAGACGGGCTGACTGTGATGGACCTGAAGTGATAAATGTGATGTATTTATATGACTTATTTAGTATTGATAATCCTTTATTTCACCATGGAGGACGTGTGTTACTATCTACTGTAGTGAATTCCAAGATAGTGATTGATTATAACGGGGTCGGCAACCCTGGGCACGCGGGGTTAACTGATGGCACAGCACGAAGTGTAAAGCCTGAAACACACCGAAGATGCCAGCGCTGCAACGCTGATGCTCCACGGTTTTGGAGTTAACAGGACCTGTTCCTGGCTCGTCATAGAAAGCTGCTTGTAATATTATATTAAAATCATGTGTTTTTTATGTCTATGTGACTATTTTTGATAGTCACAACATCACGATGGAATTGAGATCAGGAAGCTGGAAGTGGATCTTTTGTTTGTACGTGATCTGAGCTGCAGTCGTGTGTTGTGGGACTCTTTTAATTCCTTCAAAATGGGTCAGTAAGTTATTTATTATAATAGTTAAAAGCTGTCAATACAGTAAACAAGTGACAACACATTTATGTGTGCCAGGAGTTGTTCTGTTTAAAGTACTCCACCATGTTGTGACACACGCGTCTCAGCTGCGCCACTTGCAATAATATTAACATATATTAACAGCAATGACTCCGCCGCGTTCAACCGGGTGATAAGTTTATAGTTTATCTGCTATGTCCTCGTTTTGTTGAGGCACATTGAACGCACCATCAGTAAAACTACAGGAGCCAGGTGGTGCAGCCGCAGTTAGAAAACCTGGTAAGAACAGGTGAGGAGGAGATGAGCAACATCAGTGAATCTGAATGATTTAATGCTAGAAATGTTTATTAGAGTAGGTTAAACAAGAGTTTTTGTAAAATTACAGACAGAAAACACTATTAATTTAAGGAGGACCTGAGAAAAGGGCTTTGTTAATGGTTCTTATTTTTATGTTTTATTTTTAAGAGTTCTAATTTTTTTAATTGGCTATACCAATGGGGTTTATGCACAGTCACTTCCTGGTTACGATAAGCCAGCCCCCTCCCTTCTGGCTCAAGGCTGTCCCCACACAGACTGGACAAAATGGCATTATTTACCAGTTAGCATCACAGTAGACGATGTCCACCGGATTTTTGAAAAACACACAGAGACGTCTGCCAGCAAGCGGGTGAAAGGCTTTAAGCTGTATATAACCAGCTTTATTCATGAATATGAAGGTAAGCTAACAGCGTTAGCTCGGAGCTTTCATCATCAAAAAACAGTGAGACAAATCTATATAGTCGTGATCGTGGGCTCCAACTGCTTCCCCAGTTTCAACTTTCTCTGGTCTAGCTGTACGTTATCAAACACTAAGTCTTCATTCACCAAAAGAATAGTTGTTCCAGTGAAATAAAACGGGAACGTCGCCGCGCCAGGCTTTAGCCTCCTCCCTCGGCTCTTTGTCAACTGCAGACATGGCTGTGGTTAGAAATGATCACGTTTTCTCTTAAGTTCACAATCCTTCCTTTTTGTAGTTGTTCATTCAGTGGAAATGTGTGAAAACTGACTGCTGAATTATATTTAGCTGATGAGGAACACAAGGGAACACAGCAGTGTTCATCTGTCGATGCTTCCTGTAGCTGAAACCTATAGAATGGCTTCATTGCTTAGTACTATATATATACTATACTATACGATACTATACTATATTAGCTCTTGTCTTGATGATAAACAATATCTCTACTGCACTCTACCTAGAACGCTGCACACAGAGCCAGAAATGGCCATACTTAGCTTATTGAAAACCAGAAGTTCTACTAAGTGTTCCGTGCATAAAGCCCATTATTTGTTTAAAAAATTATAGATAGAGATTTACTTTATTGATCCCTTTGAGAAAACTCCTCTGGGAAATCAGCAACAGTTGAGACTAACAACAAATGTAACACTTTTGCAGATGATTTAGTGTTTATTAGGAATAAAACAATCCTCCTACCTGAACCATAATGATGTGCATTTTTTAAGTTGAATTTATTGATTTATCAAAAACAACAGAGTATCAAACAAATCTGTCACAGAGAAAGAGAGAGAAAAGTCATTGTGATGAATTTTAAATAACAGATGTGGACTTGAAAATTCTCTGTAATGTGTTGAATCGTTTTAAATTGCATCGTGAATCGTATCGAACTCAAACTGTTTAATAATCGCCAGCAGGGATAACTTGTATCAAACCGTATCGGCAGAGGCTTCACCGTATCGTCAATGTATCGAATCGCTGGGAGCGTATCGAGATATGAGTCGAATCGGCCTCAGTGGTGGGGATATACATGTAATATATTAGGGGTGTAAGAAAAAAATCAATTTAGTGGTATATTGCGATATTTCATGTCACAATATTATCAATATTTTAAAAGCACAATATTGATTTTTTTAACTAATAATATGCATGGGCGGAACTAAAGTTCAGTGGGGTGGAACTAATGTTTTGTTATGAGTTCCAGCCGTGCATTGTTTTCTGACGGCCATGTCTCCCGTTTAGCGCTGCATGACAGAAACAGTCAAAGAATTCAACTGGGGCCACTATATGTGGCTCACAGGGCAGAAAGACGTGGGCCACTTATTAAGGCCCCCTGCTTTACGGGACCTTAAAAAACAGAGACGATCACGAGACAGGACAGGAGAAAAGGAGACTAAAGCCCTGAGAGACAGAGACAGGTGTGTCCATCTGTAGACAGTCTATATGAAACACTTTAGTAAGGCAGTATTAAAAACAGTTTGATTATATAGACGGAAAAGCATTAGGGCTGCACGATTCTGGATAAAATGAGAATCACAATTTTTTTTTGCTTAGAATTGAGATCGCGATTCTCTCACAATTTTTTTTCCAGTATAAATATTTATTGCACTTATTACCTGCACATCAACTTCATAACAGCTGACACTGAACATAAAAACAATAAATGTCTCTCTTGTCTTCTCTTACATACACAACCGTTGAATAATTTTAACAATAATAACAATTTTGAACTTTGTCATTTGAGGGAGAAAGAGGAGCGCTTGTTTTCATGCAGATTATGTCCCGGATCAAATGCAGTGCAATCATCATCTTCATTTTTTAAGAATTGTTGTCATTTGGGATGGAATGAGATCGCATACAAGTCTGAATTGAGATCACAATTTTTAACAATTAATAGTGCAGCCCTAAAAAGCATTTCTTAACTTTGTGTTCATTTTCTGTTTATTGTCAGATCCTTTAAGGTTTTAGTGAGTTTACCTGAACTGATTCCATCTTTTTAACAAGAATAGAGAAAAGAACAGAATAACAGCATTGCAGAGCTGAGAATCAAAGGACTGAAAGATCACTGCCAGACAGAAGAGGAAAGAGAGACAGGATAGAAACATTTGCAGTATAAATCTGAACTTTGAAATTTTGAAAATAAATCAAAATATCTGCTTGTCTCGTTCTCGTGAACTCATTAGCGTGTCTCGTCTCGTGAGTTTCATGTATCGTTACACCCCCACTATCATCTAAAGCAGGTGTGGACATGAACAGCAGCAGAGTCCATCAGCTGGACATGCTGATCCAGGTCACTTGGAATACAACGGTCTGATTAATCCAAGCAGTGTTTTGCTAGATTGATATTACTCACACTGATACGGCAATGTAATATATTGTTTAGCCCTAGTGTGCAGTTACTAAAGCCATACTCAGTAGCCAGGTAAACAATGTAGCTTTTAACGTTTTTTTTAAAAGCCTTTTAACAACGTTCTAACATAGTATAGCCATAAATATATTGTGGAGATTTAAAAAAAACGAAAGAAATCAATAAAGTAGTTGTCCCGCAGTTGTCTAAAAACTTCAGCCAATCCTATCGTTCGGACCAAACGATAGGATTGGACAATCCAGCTGTCTGTCTGCCGCATTTCCTCACTGCTTGGATTGGCATTAATCCACCCGGATACATTTTGGGGCAGAACATCCCGGAAGTGAAAGTGAAAGTTAGAAGTAGGACAGAGCCGGCGATTAGCGCTTCCATTTTAAGATAAAAATACCAGAGTCCCCCCCAAAAAAACACCTTTTCAGCTAGCAGAAAACTAAAAACATTTGGAGGTGAAAAGAGGAAAAGCTGGGGGAACATTTCTACGGCTGAAGTTATACTCTGCTTTGTCACCTTTGCAAACCGTGGTCCTATGTCAGCGGGAGGCTGGCGTATGGATTTTACCCGACGGGAGGGGTGAGTTCACAGACGTGTTTCTGTAAAATAGCTAGCGAGACCTCGTTTGTTTACCTGGCTACTGAGTATGGCTGCTCATTGTCCTGACAATAAAACAAAACCAACACAAACATGTTTTTCTAACACACAGATAGCCAAGTCTGTGTTATGGAAACCTGGTTTACAACTTAATGTTGATAAGCTACCAGCATGCCATTTTTACAGGTTATTCCTGCTTCTCAGAAAACATGAGTAAAGTTAGCACAGCTCAGAACCAAACTCTACACCGCCTCCTTCAAGAATACATCCATTCCAGATTTAATAAGTCATTTAGCACCTCTCACATCATTTATGTTGACATAGATTTGAAATGCTGTGAGAAAAAGTGTTTGCCACAAAAAGCAGGTCGTAAACAAAGGTGTTAAATATTATGGGGGGGTCAAAACCTAAATGACCCCAAACCTGATCACTGACTTAATACTGTTCTTCTAAAATGTGAAGGTGTATAAATGTATTTAGACATTACACTTCACCCCTTTATGAAAAGGGATGTGGGTTTTGTAGAAACTGAGTCGTACAGTGAAGGTAAATCCATCTTTAAGCTGTTTTTGCTCAAATATACAACATTTCTCTCATGCTATTTACTGAACCAGATTATTTATGATCATAACTCTCCTATGAGAAGCTAAGCTCAGCGGTTGTTGAGCCTGTGCTGGAGGCTATGGCTGACCCTGTTGAGCTCAGCAGCAGGAAGCATTAAAGGGTTAACATTCAGGCGCGTAAACAAGCATCGGTAAAAGAAACGTTCTAAACCGAACGTCCGCTGAAACACGGCGGTCCAGAACTGAGCCGAACAGCTGAGATCAGTCCCCGGGTCTCACCGAGTGTTGGGTCCAACAACTACAAGCTAAACGATGAGATCCTACCGGGGATCGTTACAGCTCATGTCTGATCAGCGGCCGAAGACACACGTCTGTTTAACCTCAGAGCCGCCAGCAATTAGCCACAGCCCACAAACACAGGCTGCAGAAGCAGCACCGTGAGGGCTGCTGGTTTTATTTTCCGTTTCGGGACATGATCCACCAGCGCGGCTATTGTCAGCCATAGCTGCTGCCGCCGCCGCCGCCTGGGCTCCGCTCGGACTCGGGTCGTGATTTTCCGCCACGTCCCTCCAAACAGACAGTGAAAATGGGACTCTGCGCATTAATGACAACGTTCATGGCTGATTCATGTGAAACACAGTGTGAAAGTGGTGTGGGAGAAAAGAAATAAACCAGAAACAAGCGGAGACTTTGCCGAGGCTTCCCTCGTTACCGTCCAGTCCTGACAAGGGGAGGATAAGAGTTTAGTTTGGGGAAAAGGAGGATAACAGATAGCGACTGGATGCAGTAAATAGCCGAAGCCCATAACGAAATCACTCTATTTACCGCAGAATATTTAATCACGGCAATCAGTTTCGTGTTATTTAAGAAAAAATGTCACAACCCCGGTCGGCTACATGTAACTCCGCCTTCTTCTCCGAGCGGCCTCTCTTCAGATGTAGAAGCGACGGAGAGCCACAAAGCTGTCAAACGCCACCGAGTCTTCGCCATTTTTGTTTTCCCCCAAAAGCTAGCCGCCACTACCCGGCTCGGTGAGCCGTCCGGCCTTACCTGCCGTGGAACCAGTCCTTACAGGCATCGCATTCGATCATAAACTGGGTCACGTCGTAGGGTAATCTGCAGATGCAATATACTGGTACAGTCGCCATGTTCAATTCACAACTACGTCGGGATAGACTGGGGGGGTGGGGGGCTGCAGGAGGAACAACGTCCTGCAAACAATATGATCCAATATGATCTTCCCCAGGAAAAAAAACCAGGGGCAGTCCCGCCGGACTCATGGAGCTAAGAGCTCTGCTCCATCGCTGCAGGAGCGGAGAGGAGGACGGAGGCTCGTCTCAGCTGCGTTTCCTCCAATACATTCTTCTTATTATTATTATGACTGAGCCTCCTGCTGACTCCACCACACCGAGCGAGGCGGTCACACTCCGCTCCGCTCCGCTCCGCTCCGGAGGAGCAGCCAGCCTTCTAAAATCACATCGAATACTTCAAGATGCAGTAGCAACACATTCACATACACATGTGTATACTCATATATAAATACACATATGTACACACATTTATATATCTAGATATCTATATGATGCGTGTGTATATATTTATATACACACACATACACATATATGATGTTAAATATCTGAGTTTATATAAATGTAAATATAATGTGTTGTACTCAGGTTGCTGTGCTCTGATATCACATATATATGTTGATGTCATTTTTCATACTATTATATTTATTTTATTTTTGTTTGTTGCTTTTTCTTTGTGAATTCATAGGGCAAGGCGAGGAGGCTTTTCTTTGTGAATTCCATGTATTATTTAACCTTGCTCAAAATAAATATGTTAAATATGTAACATTTTGTAAAGCCGTCACACTTAATAAACTGTTAATAAAATATTTAAAGTAAGTAAGTAAAGTTTATTTATATAGCACCTTTCACAGAGAAAATCACAAAGTGCTTCACAGAAAACAGAATCAAACATGATAAAACAAATAAAATCAGTTAAACAAACAAAATATCATTATAAATCAAAATCATTAAACAACAACAAGAGAACATAAAAGAGTTATTTAAAAGCAGTTTTGAATAATTGGGTCTTCAGCTGCTTTTTAAAGGAGTCCAGACTGTCTATACAGCGTAAAACTAAAGGAAGTTCATTCCAAAGTATCTAACAAAGTATAATGTCTCATAAACTATGAGTCATTAACATTGTTAGACCATTAATATCAGATTGACTCTAGAAATAGGCTCTTTTGAGGAGCCAGGGAATCAACACTTATTTGACACAGAGGCAAAATATAGTTTTGTATAAAAATGAATGTATTACTATTTCCTAACTAATTTATTTACAAAACAAAACATTATTAAAACATTTCTCAAAATGATTAGAGATGTTTATAAAAGGGTTCAATTCAAGTCTCTTAAAGAGTGTGAAGTTGAGTAATTATAAAATGAACCTGGCTGAGTTGAGGAGGAAGTGTTTAAGGTGATGGGGCCTACAGAGCCCCGGGGCCTATCATGAGCCCTAGCTATGTGATCAGCTCTCTGTGCCTACAGTCTGTTCATGTTCAGAGCTCAGCCTAAGCCCCGCCCTCTGTGAAGCTGTTTGGAGAGCTTGTGCAAAGTGCTGGGATTACAAGGTGGATATCAAATTTTAAAAAATTAATAAATAAATTAATAGTTGGAAAAAGAGAGCAAAGTAGAGGGGCCGCAGCAGCCTAAAGCAGTGATTCCCAACCTGGGGGTCGCGACCCCCACTAGGGGTCGCCAAAGCCTCTCAGGGGGTCGCCAGGACCTCTCTACTTTGAGAGGTTAAAAATGTCTTGCCTCGCCTCGCCTTCTTCCGCTTATCCGGGTCCGGGTCGCAGGGGCAGCATTCCAAGTCGGGCAGCCCAGGCCACCTTCTCCCCGGCCAAGTCCACCAGCTCCTCAGCTGGGACGCCCAGGCGTTCCCAGGCCAAACTGAAGATGTATTTCCTCCAGCTTGTCCTGGGTCGACTTGGGGGCCTCCTGCCGGCAGGACATGCCCAGAACACCTCCCGAGGGAGGCGTCCAGGAGGCATCCTTACCAGATGCCCGAACCACCTCAACTGGCTCCTTTCGATATGGAGGAGCAGCGACTCTACTCCGAGTCTCTCCCGGATGTCCGAGCTTCCCTATCCCTATCCCTAAGGCTGAGCCCGGCAACAAATTATAATATAATATTTAATATAATAATATCATATAATATGATATATATATTATATAATATATATATATATATATATATATATATATATATATATATATCATATAATATTTTTTAATTAAAGTTTACCAAATTAATTTATTCTGACCTTAATATTAAATAACATGCATTTATTTCATGTTTGTCTAACATAACGAAGTCTTTACAATTTTGTAATAATTATTGAGTTAATAAAAAATGAAAAATAACTAGCGATCTGTACAGGAAACCCGATCGGTACTGCGCATGTGCGAAGCTTACGTATGAACACACCGGTCTAGTAGCGACGCATGTAGCTGCTGCAGAGAGCCCTACGGAAGCCCTGAACGGCAAGCGAGGAAAAACTTTTTTTAAGGGTGGCCAATTTTCTAAGTCTGGGCAATTTTATTGTTCATCTTGACTTTCTGACTTCTATAAACCCTGAATAGCAAGTCAAAAAAGTTTTTTCTTTAAAATCTGACTCATTTTCTAAGTATGGTGAAAAATATTTTTTCGCTTGACTTTCTGACCTGTACAAACGGAAAAAAAACTTTTTTCTGAAACATTGTCACAACTGTTCTAATATACTTAAACTGTTGTAAAAATGAGAATTAAAAAAAAAAAAAATTTTTTCTTTCCACTTAAGCAGCCCTGAGTGGCAACTGGAAAAAAATATTTTACTTAGGCTCATTTTCTATTTTTCTTGTAATGCTTTTATAACGCCACCAGAGGGCGAGATTCTTTTTTTTTTTCCTCTCCACTCTTGGAGCCCTGAAAGGCAAACAGAAAAAACTTTTTTTAGAGATGCTAATGCTAATGCTAATTTTGCTAATGCTAATGCTATTTTTTTTTTTTTTTTTTTCGTAGTCT
>SSNR01000136.1:1516124-1571033 GCA_006937965.1 Callopanchax toddi
CTTGAATGCATCATGCAGCCTCTACTACACGGTTCTATGAGTGAGATGCGCCGATGACGTGATCGCGGTGCTTAACGCGGATAATAAACTACATCAGAGCTACTGAGGAAGTTTACACAACCACAGAGAATCACAATAGGCCAAGAGTTCTGGTTTTAGAATCAGCTGAAGCTGGACAATCGGCGTTGTTGAGTTGAAAATTCTAAGCAGTAAACACATCAAAACACTATAAACAGTACATTTAGAAATAGTGGCTGTTGTGAAATGACTTAAATTATCTGTGGATCGATTAAGAGAGACGCTACCTGCATCTCTATCATGGCAGATTGTTTACTTAGCATTAGCAGCCGCAAATTAGCACAATCAAACAGCACAAGAACGCCATTACCTCACTGTGAAACATTTAAACTAGTTTGTTTTAAGATTAAATGAACATGTACGTTTTTCAAAATAATGTGCAAATGTACATTATTTATAAAGTAGATGGATATGTTTAAACTCACCTGGAAGAGGATGGCTGAGTTCACAGCACCGTGTCTGTCCATGCTTTGTATCAGGGAAAACCAGAGGTTCATTTTGCCCTCTGGTGGCAGGAATAAGTATTACACAGATAAACCAATTTAGCTTTAGCATTAGCATCTACAAAAAAATGTTTTTTGTCTTGCCTTTCAGGGCTGCAAAAGTACACAAAAAATTAAAAATAAGGCATTAGCACTAGCATCTTGCAAAATATTATTTTCTTGCCTTTCAGAGGTCCAAAATGTGAAAGAAAAAAAATAGCTTTAGCATTAGCATCTCCCAAAATATATTTTTTGTCTTGCCATTCAGGGCTCCAAGACTACGAACAAAAAAAAAAAATTAGCATTAGCATTAGCAAAATTAGCATTAGCATCTCTAAAAAGTTTTTTCTGTTTGCCTTTCAGGGCTCCAAGAGTGAAGAGGGAAAAAAAAAAAAAGAATCTCGCCCTCTGGTGGCGTTATAAAAGCATTACAAGAAAAATAGAAAATGAGCCTAAGTAAAATATTTTTTTCCAGTTGCCACTCAGGGCTGCTTAAGTGGAAAGAAAAAAAAATAAATTTTTTTTAATTCTCATTTTTACAACAGTTTAAGTATATTAGAACAGTTGTGACAATGTTTCAAAAAAAAAGTTTTTTTTCCGTTTGTACAGGTCAGAAAGTCAAGCGAAAAAATATTTTTCACCATACTTAGAAAATGAGTCAGATTTTAAAGAAAAAACTTTTTTGACTTGCTATTCAGGGTTTATAGAAGTCAGAAAGTCAAGATGAACAATAAAATTGCCCAGACTTAGAAAATTGGCCACCCTTAAAAAATGTTTTTCCTCGCTTGCCGTTCAGGGCTTCCGTAGAGCCCTCCTCCCTGTTGGATAAACTAAAGTTTCCAGCGGAGACACCTGGACAGTCCTACATGATCCAGTAAACTTTCAACAGCATCGCCAGTAACGGACTGGGCACCGGGAGATCTCCTGGTCTCCTCGCCGCTAAACCTGACCCGCTCCGTGATCATACCGACGATCAGGACGTTTCTAATAAATTAATAAACAATCCTTCATGGCTCCTCGGGCGTCAGTCCTCCTAAATGCTGCAAAAACGCAGCAAAGTTGAGTCACAGACACCTTCTCCTCTCTGTGGGTTCGAGTGCGCTGCAGACCTGACCCCCCTTCCTCCCCCCTCGACGGCCCGCGCGCATGTGAGTGTGCGCGTCACCGAGGAAAGAAGCAGACAGGGATAATAGACCTAAAAAGAAACAACAACTTTATAAACTAAAGTTTTAAGTTGTAACAAAGGATATTGCAGTGTTAGAAGATGGTCAACTACATACAAAAATAAATGATATTAATATTAAAATCCTTGTTTTATATTATTTTAATTAACCAGGTAAATTTAATTGAGATTAAGAACATTTGTTGAGCATTCTGAAAAGCATTAGGTTTTGCAAATGACACTAATAGTCTGTCAGAAAAAGTCCAGCTTTAGACATTTTGGGGTTTAATGGGATGATTCAAGTGTGATGTGATGAGTAGAACTGATTCTATAGGAGAGAAATCATCTGATATGAAGGCTGATTCAACCTGTCAGAGTCAGAATGGATGATACAGCTGATTTCTTATCACGTCTTAGCAAGTGAAGTAACTGGTAAACCGCCTGGATTTAAATTAGTGTTACAGGAAATAATCTGTTGAGAAAAGTCAAACACATGTTGAAGTAGCCGAAATTTGGCTCACTTTTTTTTTCATGTGTCAAATTGAGATTAAGACTGATCTGTGTTTACAGGAAATCATCTGTTTAGAAAAATGCTGTTTTTAGTTTTATTTGTAATTATTTTTGTTAAAAAAATCAAAGCATATTAAAAAGTGCTTGAACTATTTTATCGTTTCTTACTGGAAGTGGGAGGTGAGTGTGTGTGTGTGTGGGGGGGGGGGTCGCCCAGAAAATTGACAGGTAAAATAGGGGTCCCTTGGAAAAAAGTTTGGGAACCACTGGCCTAAAGCATAAAAATCTTTTGTTCTTTCATCCACAGAAAGCTCACTCTGAACTGTTTTAACTTGAGAGCTCTGGTGATGGAGCACACACACACACACACACACACACACACACACACACACACCTGGGAGAGTTGCATAGAGTTTGATTTTGTAATTGGCCTGAAATATGAAGACCTTCACTTGGTACTATAGGTCTTGGTTTCATATCCGTTAAAGGCATCTGAAACGATTGTTCAAATCAAGGAGACACAGTCATCACAAGGAAGACTCAGACCCCTCGTTACTTATGGAGTTAATCCGGAACAAACCGCAGTCTTTGGGACAGCTTCACAGATATCAGTGCTAAATACTAAATGCAGGCAACATGGACTACATGTGAGGAAAGATGTGAGCTTGGTGTTGAAGGAGCTGGATCCCTCAGGAGTTTCATTACAGGCAGGTCAAATCAGGTGACAGAGCTACCGTTCTAAAGGTCTGAACTTGATCTTTCATATTGACTCATAGGACAAACTAAAGCCATACGACATATTTAATGTAAGAGAAAACAGCTACGTCAGAGGCTTCCAGCATTTCCTCCCTACCCCTCAGCCAGGTGGCGCGCTGGACAGCTACCTGGAAGGAGCGAGCACATACAGTAGCTCACCAAAGAAGTGAATATTGGTGGTGTTTTCTTAGCAAAAAGTGCATGGAGTTCTGGTTATCACTGTTTGCAGACCTCAGTAACAATACTCTTTGATGGTGGTTTCCTGGACAGTGGCATACTTCAGTTCTGTTGTATGGGACTCATACAGGAGCATTAATTCAGTGTTGTGTGTGTGTGTGTGTGTGTGTGTGTGTGTGTGTGTGTGTGTGTGTGTGTGTGTGTGTGTGTGTGTGTGTGTGTGTGTGTGTGTGTGTGTGTGTGTGTGTGTGTGTGTGTCACACCACCAGTGTGTGAATGGGTGATGTGTTGTACAGCACTTTGGGGAGTGTAGAACTCTAGAAAGCTAGAAATACAGGACATTTATCATTTGAACATATTGGAAGAGAGGAGGAAGGTAAGGGAGAAAATTATAACAGGCATAAACAGGTGGGTAGCAGCCTAATCGGTTTTATTTATTTGAATAAGTTTTAGGAAAAAAAGTACTTTAATAGTAGTTTTACTGCACTATACTCACTTGAGTACATCTGTGAAGAAATACCATAACTGTACTCCTACTTCCCTATGTTGAGAAATGTCATGTGGAACCATGTTGGGGGATGCTGGTGTGTGAGTCGTTTGTTAGGATCCCCGTACAGAACAGATGGTTTGTTGTTGTTACGCTCTTCAAAATAAAGATCCGTTCTGAGACTGAGAGTTTTGAACAGTTCCTCTGGGCTTCAAAATGTCACCAGAAACACACAATAATGATTTTTTAAATATCAAAAAGTAGTTTTCATAGTAATCATTTTAAAAAACATATGCTCAATATAATAGTATTATAGAAAAAAATATTAGTACTGTAAGTTCAAAATGTTTAAGTATCTATAAACAGTTTTAATTGCAGCAATTGGTTGGAGGGGCTCTCCTACAAGGGGCTCTCCTACAGGGGGCTCACCTACAGGGGGCTCTCCTACAGGGGGCTCACCTACAGGGGGCTCTCCTACAGGGGGCTCACCTACAGGGGGCTCTCCTACAGGGGGCTCTCCTACAGGGGGCTCACCTACAGGGGGCTCTGAAGAAGGGTCTGGTCCAGGACCCAAACCATAGAACCACCACTGATCACACATCATAAAGACAGGCAAGGAAAACACATTTCATAAAGACGTCGTTTATTTGAACTGTTTTTATTTGATTACACCAGAATTTACATCTTATTTTATATTTTGGCTTGTTTGATTATTAAAATATTTCTAAAAAAAAATAAATCCATCATTATGATCAAACTGATACTCAAAGCGGTTAGTTGGAATATCTCAATGGCTGCAGGAAAAAATTAAACTTTGATTCCCATGTTAAGAAAATGTCCAAGACTGTTTCCATTTGATAAGACCCTGCATATCTACCAAAGCAGCACAATTGTATGCATGCAATGATGTTATCCCATATGTAATACTACTCTATCATCTGGGGCCAAGCCTCCCAATCTGTTATAAAGTCATCAAGGTCATTATACAAGCAAACCCTAAAAGTATTTGATCAGAAACCAGTAAAGTTGCACCACTGCCAAATTATTATTTTTTAAAATACCACTTGCTGAGTTTTGAAAACATTCTTAATTTTTCATTTATGAAAAAAATATTCAAATGTATTAATGGTCTTGCCCCTGAAGTAATTTAGTCAGTTAATAGAAAAATACAACACTGAAGGTGTGAGAACAAGAGCTGGGGTCAGTGGGAACTGCAGAGTCAAAAGGTGCAGAACCTCTCTGGTTCTAAAGGGTCACGTTACCTCAGGACCGGAAGTCACTGACAGACTTGAGACTTTTCACAACAAAACTGAAGCACTGGTTGAAAGAACAACAACACTGTGAACATGAATATTTCATCTGAACATGTAGTTGTTATGTATTTTATTTGTGTAACTTGTAACCACACTGTACTTATTTATCTGTTGTTTTAAAGGCTTACTATGCAGTTTTGCTTGTTTTTAGCACCCCCTAGTGTCCGTTTTAAATCACTGCCGTAAAAACATTATCACCATTGTTTCTGCTCAGAAACACCTAAATCTACCTGTTGAAATGTCTCCTCGGCCTTCATTGCTTTCTACTGGAGCGGTTCATCACTCATTCAGAGAAATCAGCTGTTCAAGTAGGGAGAGATCGAATAAAATCAGGAATCATGAGCTAAAAACACTCTGGTGCTAGCATAACAGCTAGCCACATTGGGTTAGCCTAACCCTCGCGAGATACGTGACTTTGTGAGACTTCAGGGCACCGGACCAGAGACTCAGAAGTTACAAACGTGGTATTCTGGATCCAAGCAGCAGATGGTACTGAGTGACTTTTCATTAACCCTTTAAAGGGTCAGATTAGCACAGACTGGCTCAAGGAAAAGATTCAAAAGAGGAACAAGTTTCATAGTGTGGCTTTAATTCTGTTTAGATCTGAATGCCTAACCAGGGATGAGGTGTAAATTAGATTTTGGCTAGAAGCCCGAAGTATGCTGCATCTGTTGCCTATGGATGATACTGTACTGTCCCTGCAAAAATAAATACATGAAATGAAAAAAATCAAGATACTCACTACTTGAGTAAATATTTCAGAAAATACTCAATTACTTTGCCTAAGTAATTTTCTGGAGACTACTTCAGTAATTTATTTTGAAATAACACTACCCACCTCCGGTTGTTAACAGAGACACAGCTTAGTATCCAGGTCTCACTAAGGAGGAAAATGTTAGCCCTATTTAACGTGTCTTTTTCCTCCTTCCTGTTTGTCTGCATTAACTGTAACAGGTTGAGTTGGACAACATTGTACAAGTTAGGGACACACACACAATCAGGCCATCGAAAAACATGAATGTCCCCAGTGGACTGCCTGATGGGACACATGTCCTCCCTGACCTGAACAGGACAAGAGACTTCATTTCACCTGTTGAAAATGAACATGTGCATAAGTGAATGTGTGTGACTGTGCTGGACTGCTTCTCACTCGTTTGTTTCTTAGAAAATGTGCGGGTGTGGGCCTTCCAGCAAAGTGATCCATCAGATAAAGAGGTGCAAACATCTGCAGAGTCATAGCTGCTGTGAAAAGAGAAGGATGTGAGTTCAGTGACTTTCACCTACATTTGATAAATGTGTTACTCTCTTCTCTTTATGTTGCTTCATGCGGGTGCAGATGTCCTGTCTAATTTATGATTGCTGTAAATGACTGTAACCTAGAAGTATGATGGTGTATTTGAGTCTGTGGTCATCAGTAGTTAGTTACTACATGTCAGAACAGCTAAACAGAGTCTTAACACAAATATAGTCAGGAGAACTCTTGATTTAATATTACTTCTAGAACTATTTGTCCCACCTGGATATGTCTCTGTGTGTTGCAGTAATGTGTGCACTAGTTGTTTATTGATAATCCACTACTAGTACTACAGTTTAAATGTAAGGTACTGATGGTGACTACTAGCAGTACCTTACATTTCTGTACATTATCTTTCTATTATTGATGATCACTAGGAACACGTTTAATGACACTGAATACAAACTCAGACAGGTAAACAGCTGATCTTATTTGCTTCCCTCCATCTGTCAGTGACCACATGAAGAGGTCCTCTTCTGTCATAATACAGGAGGCAGCCTGGTCAGCAGCTTCAGTGGCTCCACACTACATCACACATCAGGCAAAAGGATTCACTGTTTAAACTGTTAAATGTATTTCCAGTAAATTCATTATAAACATCAATTATATACAGTATTATAAATGTACTGTGTGTATTGTCATTTTCTTTATTTCTTCTTCTGCTACATGCCTTGACCAAGGGAACTGTTCAAGTTCTCCTCTGTCAGCAGATAAAACAGGTATCAGTTTAGAAGAGTTTGAGCTCAGCTTCACACTGAGTTTCTTCAGCGTTGATGCCAGAACACCCTGGTCAGTTTAGGATTCAGTCTCAGTGAGAACCTGTTTCTACATTCTGAGTGGTGCAGCAGGACCTTTATGAACCTGCCTGACCAACAGGAAGGACACCCTACAACCAAACAGTCAGCAGATGGCGCTATTACGCCGTGAAAAATAACTCAAAGAGACAAAAGAGACTCTTCTTACAGGTTTCTGGCATGTTTGTGTTTCAGAGCAGGGATGGAAAGCCTACATCTGACCCGTTTGGTCTCCAACATTTTGCAGAAAAGTTTGTGGTTCGTTTGTGTCTAACAGGAGAAGATGTATAACCTCACAAAGCAGATATTACAGATAATTCAGGGTACATACATTACAAACCTTACAAAAACATTCTGTTTAACTGGAAAACTCACTTCTTTAGTCATATAAACAAATTTACCTTGAATCTTCTGTTAAGGTGTCTGTGGACGACTCCAGAGCTGGCCGAACCCTCTATGGCCCCTAGGGGGCTCCACACTGCTACTAGACAGAATGTTTTTCTTTACCTTTTAGTAATTATTTATCATTTTGCTACATGGAATCACTGAACATCTTCAATCTGGTTTTAAATTGTGGCCCGGCACAGAGACGGCACTTCTTAGAGTTTTTAATGATCTGCTTTAATTGCAGACTCAGGAGACTCTGCTGCTTTAATCTTACTAGACTTGACTGCTGCCTTTGACACGGTAGACCATGATATTTTATTATCACATCTGGACCAGTATGTCAGTGTCAAGGGCACTGTGCTTAACTGGTTTGGCTCCTATCTGTCTGGTAGAAGCTTTTATGTCCAGCTGGGTCAGTTTTCCTCCTCTGAGGCCCCTTTGAACTGTGGGGTACCTCAAGGCTCTATCTTAGGACCTATAATTTTTTCATTGTATATGCTTCCTTTGGGGTCAACCTTGAGGAAATACAATATGTCTTCTCATTGTTTTTCAGATGATCTGCACATTTATCTCCCGTTAAAAGCAAGTGGAAGTCAGTCAGTACAGGATCTTTTAAACTGTTTAAATGACATTAACCGCCTCCTGCCGAAAGACTCTGTAATGCAATGTGGGTGCAGCCAGCAGGATCATTGGTTTTTTAAACAGCACATTGTGTTCTGCGTCCTGATCATTGTCAGTCTATTTCCTCCGTATGGCGCTATAACCTGAGTGACGCTGAGTGCAGTCCTGACTCCTCTCTGGAGAACACGCACTGCATGATGGACTACCCAAGAACCGCCGTGCCTCTCCGCTCCAGCTAGCTTCAGACTTAATATCTGAGTCAGCCTATCGAGTTTTGATCAGTACAATTATTTTTGGCTCGTCAGTAAATGATCAAGTCAATAACAGTAAAGTAAATCAGAAAATTTCAATCAAGTCTAAAACAGAAACACAACATGTTTCAAGGTCAAAGCTTTTAATGCTGACATCATGTCACATTTTCATCTTTAAACCAAATCAGCTGTTTCCTCAAACAGGAGGACTTAAGGAGGAGACTGATGCATCATTACAGTAAAGATACATTTCTGTATCTATAAATGTATGACCAATAAAAAAACATGAACACTGATGAACAGGTTGAAAAAAAACAGCACTGTTTGATATTATAATGAAAAAAGAAACCTGAGTATTGAATCATGTTTCTGTTCTTAGAAAAGCCGGAGTGCTGTACACTGGTTCTGTGATAAAGAGTTCACATTCTGGGTTCTGTTGTTAACTGCACTTTAAGCACATAAAAGTTACAACACAACAATAACGGTCAGTAAAATGCAAGTTGCATTACTTGTACTGGAACTTAGCTCGTCTCTCTTTTAAAGCAGCAGTGATCTATAACCTCTCATTGAAGTGAGGCATGCTCCTGACTAGTTCCCTCTCAATGGAAAGCATGGTCAGTGCGTTTAGACACTCCTGCCCCATTGCATTTCGCAAGAAAGTCTTTATTCTTTTTAGGGTTGAGAAACGCCTCTCAGCTTCAGCTGTTGTCATCGGAGTTGTTATGAGGATGTTCAACAAAGCTACAGTCTCAGAAAAAGTGTCCTGGAGGTTGTATCTCATTAGAACCTGGTACAGGGCCAGAGCACCACAGCAGCCCCTGAATTCAGGATTCTCATAAACTAGAGACAGCTCCATCTTCAGTTTGTTCTTGTTCAGTGTGGGATATGCCTCCACAGTGGCGTTCAGAGCCTCCGTAGGAAGTGTGTGGCAATGCTGCTCAAACAACTGTGCTTGTAGCAGAGTGGCACTGACCAGGTGGTTGGTGAAGGAGAAGCTCTCTCTGGTGTGAGTCAGGATTGTGTCACAGACCTCTTGACACAGCCTCTGCTTCTCCTCGCGACCGAAGAAGCATCTGAGTCAGATCATCCACGCTTTCAAACAGTCTCTTTCCTCAGGTCATCAGGATACTGATACACCCTACAAGCTGCCCCCACCACATCGCAGGCCCTAACTAGACCTTGTCTTATAGACCTGTTTTGACTTATGGTCCTGATTTTAACTCAAGAGTCTTGAGAGGGCGGAGCTACATGGGTTCATCATCTCAAGGACTGTTGGAGGTGTGGTGGGGGAAGCCGGGATCGAACTACCACAGTCGGATGACTGTTCCTCCCTCTGAACCACAGCTGGCCCAGATACAGCTGACAGGCTGAACCTGGACCCAGGAGAGTGCGTCTACACAGGATCTGCTGCAGGAACAACTGATTCCTAATTCAGGACCTATCCCTGACTCTTCAGCTCTCATCCACTCTGGAAATCATGTGACCCGTTCTGAAAAAGGCCATCAGTTTGGTAATCCTTCTGATGAATCCTGACATTAACCATTTTTTAAAGAAACGGCTACTGTTGACTTTATAAACACTGAATTTAGATATTACTGAAACAACATGAAGTTTTCTGTATTTCTTTTAATTAGTAGCAACAATGACATGTTCTGAACCTGACTTTTGCAATAGAATTGAAGAAATGCATTATTTATTTTACTGAATATTTATATAAATATTTACAAAAAATATCAACCTAAAGATTATATATTTAACATCTAAACAACAACATAAATGTGAGGAACTGTTTTCAGAAGAATTATATACATTTAATGTGTGTGTGTGTGTGTGTGTGTGTGTGTGTGTGTGTGTGTGTGTGTGTGTGTGTGTGTGTGTGTGTGTGTGTGTGCGTGCATTTCTTCGCCTTCATCTAAAGCTTTTGTACATCTTGGACTTTGCGTTATACCACCATCACCTGTAAATGATTTAGAAAGCAACTGCATCCATAATTATTTCTAAATTCGTCAAAACGTGGGGGGGGGGGGAACCCTAATAATAAAGGAATTAATGAAGCAGTTAATTGGTTCATGGTAAATTGTTTTTCTTTACAGTACCAACCAGTGATGCTACTTTTACTGTCAGAGGTCAAGTGATATCCGAAAATGTTGTGCTCTTTGGGCCAGCTCTGTTGCAAACTCTTGAACCTCCTGCAGAGTCTGTTTTTCTGGAAAATGTAGAGCTGCTTTCTTGGTGGCCACAGCCAGCTGCTTCAGGAGAGCACACAGATGGTTGCTCTTATAGAGGAGGCTCTGAGACGACGCTTGGCGATGGGCTTCCTTACAAAGCGTATCCACCAACCTCTGACCCACCATGATCACCAGCTTGCTTTGTGAGATGAATTTCTCTGGTGGCTGCCCAGTTCGAAGGCTATCCACAAATGCCCCAATAGCCTTTTGAAGAGCTCCAAAATAAAGGCGGCAGTGCTCTGACAAGGAAGAAGGTTGCTGTTCTGGTCCACTGCTGGAGTCAGAGTTTTTCTTAGGCTGAAAGGGAAAGAATAAGGAGAGTAAAGTTGACAGGATGTGTTCTGTTTATGTATTTAGCAGACACTTTTATCCAAAGCGATTTACAAATTATATTGTAACCAAGAAGTTACCATCGAGACTAACCCTGACATTAACCCTAAACCAACTACTTAGATGGTCAAACACTAGTCTCTAAGGTGACCATGAGGGGAAAAGAGCACAGGATAGAGTGAAGTGCATGAAGAGAGTACAGTGGAGTAGGGAAGGTAGGAGCTAGAAGATGTTCTCTGAAGAGCTGGGTCTTCAGGAGTTTCTTGAAGATGGACAGAGACGCCTCTGCTCTGGTATCTTGGTAGGTCATTCCACCATCGTGGACCGACACATGAGAAGAGTCTGGACTGTCCCAGTGTGGTGTAGCTCTGCTAGCTGATGATCCTTTGATGACTGGAGTGACCGAGCCGTGACGTAAGCCTTAGCAAGAGGATTCTAGTAGATGGGAGCTGTTCCTTCAGGAACCCGTATGTTAGTGTTAGCTACTTGAATTTGATGCAGCAGCTAAAGGTAGCCAATGGAGCTGAATGAACAGAGGGGTGACATGTGCTCTTTTAGGCTGATTGAAGACCAAACGTGCTGCTGCGTTCTGAACCATTTATAGAAGTTTCACAGTCCAGGCTGAAGACCAGTTAGAAGGACATTGCAGTGGTCAAGGAGGGAAAGGACCATAAATTGAACCAGGAGCTGGGTGGTGTATTGGGTCAGGTATGGTCTGATCTTTCGTATGTTGAACAAAGTGAAGGGACATGAACGAACAACAGAAGTAACCTGATCTTTAAAGGTCAGCTGGTCGTCAATCACAACACCCAGATTTCAGCTGTCTCTGATGGACCAGAGATAGGGAGTCAGTCTGGACTGAGATATTGTGTTGTATGGTTGGTTTGGCTGGGATGACAAGCAGTTCAGTTTTAGAGGAGTTGAGTTGGAGATGATGGGCTTTCATCCATCTCCATATATCAGAGAGACAGTCTGAAATTCAGGCTGAGACTGTGAGGTCATCAGGTGGGAATGACAGGTAGAGCTGGGTGTCATCAGCATAGCAGTGGTAGGAGAAGCCTTGTGATCGGATGATCTGACCCAGTGAGGTGGTGTATATCGCAAAGGGAAGAGGTCCCAGTACGGAGCCTTAGGGAACCCCTGTGGCAAGGTGGTGTATGGCAGAAATGTGACAGAGCCAGGATACATTGAATGACCGACCTGTGAGGTAGGATTCAAACCAGGAGTGTGCTCTCCCTGTGACGCCCAGGCTAGATAAAGGATGTCATGGTTGACAGAGTCAAATACAGCCAATAAGTCCAGCAGGATAAGTACTGAGGACTTGGCAGTGGCTCTGGCTTCTTTTAAGGCTTCTGTCACTGCTAACAGAGCTGTTTCAGTGGAGTGGACATTTTTGAACCCAGATTGGTCTGGGTCAAGGAGACTGTTTTGTGATAGGTATTCTGTGACCTGCTTGAAGGCCACCCATTCAATGATTTTAGACAGAAAAGGGAGGAGAGAGACAGGTCGGTAGTTCTCCACATGATTTGGAGGATGGGCAGGTTTTTTTAGCAGCGGTGTAACCCGAGCCTGCTTAAAGCCACTCTCTGGATTATTTCAGCAAGAGAGCAGTTTTTTAATCCAATGTCCAATGGCTCCTCCCAAAACACCTCGACACGCATGTGCAGTCGCGCGCGTGCAAATGGCGCATTACTTTGGTCTGTAAGCTGGGCATAAACTGTGCAAGTCCTGCTCAAACTATGATTATATTGTAGGGTTTAATCACTCAGTTCACAAATCATGTTCCCACACTGTACGAGGGTCTGAGCCGTCTGTCCCTGCTGTGCTTCTGATACTTAGCTCTGTAGCAGCAAGCTGCTGCGGTACTCTGTCTGAAGCTGAACACGGAAATAACTTGGCCCTGAATGAACATCTTGACCAAAATAAACGTGTATCTTTGGCAAGCCTTGCCATTCTGTGAGGTGAAATGTTTAAAAATAAAAATAAATCCCTCAGTAGCCGGGGAATGGATAAGTTTTAGGAGAGATTAACTCTAACTCCTCCATGAACGACTGAGGCGGTAAACAGAGAAACACACGGAGCGTCCTGTATGAGAGCGCCCCCTACTGCTACAGGTTTGCTCAAAGCGCGTGCACGTTGACTGACAGCCGACAATGCAGAAATTTGAATTTTATAGGCTGAAAAAGTTCACCGATCAGAAAGAATGCAAAGGGGTCTATAGGAGGAAGGGTGTCTTCATCAGACTAACAGATGTTGTGGATCCTAGTTAGACCTGAAATATCATTTAAAACATTTAGAAAACTTTGATACAGAGAAAAAGTCTCCAGATAGCTGCTTTACGTGAGGTGGGAAATGTACCAGACGTTAGTGAAGCATTAATCACATGTGTGACTGCTGTAGCTACTGTAGGAGCGATGGATTGGAGTAGCTTAGTAGGAATGAGGTCTCTGAGAGCTTCTGATTACAGCAATTCTGAATTATAGCTTAAAGATTTATACACACATAAAAACACATTTTAGAAGACAGTAAACTGTCCTCCTCAGCAAAAAAATGTTGAACAGACATAAAAATGACAACATCGCCAGCTGTCTGAGCTATGTTGAAAGGTGAATGACATCAATCAGAAAAAGCCCAATTTTCAACTT
Source organism: Callopanchax toddi (assembly GCA_006937965.1). Classification (NCBI taxonomy): domain Eukaryota; kingdom Metazoa; phylum Chordata; class Actinopteri; order Cyprinodontiformes; family Nothobranchiidae; genus Callopanchax; species Callopanchax toddi. Next base: position 1,529,640 of record SSNR01000136.1, read on the forward strand.
CCTCTTTGGCTAAAACTGAAGATATTAAACAGGTTGGATCACACCTACTTACCGTTTTAGAGGCTGGAGGTGAGATGTTTACTTTTGGTTCTTTCTGTATTTTCTCTTCATTCCTGTCTTCAACCTTTGAGGAAAAAGTAAAAACATTAAATGTAAATGTTTTTCTTTTGCTTTCATTAGTTTTAAAGTCAACCACATTCATTAGCTAAAGTTAACTATTCTGTGTGATTACATAAAACATTAGAGGCCTTCACCATTAACTCTATGTAGTCATCGTCTTCGTCAGGTTCTCCTCCATGTTGACTGTCATCAGGACCTTCCTTTGTCGCTGGAGACCTTCTGGTACCAACAGACTCTGGATCTTTCTGAGGAGTTTTAAACAGAAGCTTGCTGTTGGCATGGATGATGGACACAAGACGCTTGATGTCCTCTGGAACAGTGCGTGCCACCATAACAAAGCGATCAAGTTGGTCAGATGTGTGGACCTGGCCTGGGTCCTGACAGAGTGTGTTGATGGTCCAGCCTGCCATGTTCAGATCACTTGCTGTTTGTTGTAGGATTACGTCACAGTTCTCTACAATTTCCAGCTGTTTATAGAGCCTGGTTTGTAGATTGACATCAGTCAAATGACGGGCATTTCCCTTAATATCCAGGGCAAATTTCAGGAAGCATATTACAGAGCAAACAATTGTCTCGGTTGCTTCTTTAATCTTCTCCAGATGTTTGTTTAGATGTCCTTTACTTCTCCAGTTACTGCTGACAAACTCCATGAGCTGAGGCACTGCCCTGCAAACACTCTCCTGCAGGTCAAGGAGTTTGCGACAGGCCTCATCCTGACTGAGCGTCACTTCTTGCAGAGGTTCAGGAGATGACGAGCTCAAGGCCAGAGAGTCACAAGAGCTACTGGAAGAGCTGGAGGCTGTGCTGCTTCTTGGACTGTTGGCTGTAAGGGAACCTGCTTTTCCTTCATTATCTTCCTGCACCACTGACTCCCCTCTTCCTGGAAGGTCACAAAAGGTTGTACAAGCCAGAAAGTTCCTCATCCGCTGCAAGCGCACTCTTTTGAATTCAGACATTTTGCTTGGGTCACTCCTGCATTCGAGGGGTTTATGGTCACCTGAGGTGTCAGAGACAGCTTGGCTGACAGGCTTTTCCTTGGGTGGAACAGCGCACACTAACACACTAACATCAGGTGATACTGGTGGTACTCCTGTAGGGGGACTGGGACTATCAAAAGGACCGGGTTTTGGTATATCATAGAGAGAGGAAGCTGTATTTGTTCCTTTAACAGGCGTAGTACTGGATAGAGGGAAGTCATACAGCGGGCTGCAAATGGAGCTGTAAGGACCAATCACCTCCTGAGGGCATTCTGTGGCTGAGGGCATGGATTTGTACAGTGAGGTATCACAGTTGGCCTGAGATGGACTTTGCTTGTCCGACCCCGCTGGCACATCATAGATCCACTCAGGCTTATGAGGATTAGGGAGGGTGTACCTCTGTGGGCATTCTGTAGCTGAAGGAACAGGAATGTCATAATTTGGGTCCTGGAGTAAAGGTGATGGAACTGCATACATCTGTGAAGAAAAGATGAAGTTCTCAGTAGGCGGGTCAACACTAGGATTTCAAAAGTTAAGCAGCACAAAGAAAATTAAGACTTGATTTATGCAACCAAGATTCAATTCTCAGAAAACCACCAAGTACAAACGCTGTTTGTTGGGTAACACATTTAAAGACATAAGTCATATTTGACTGTGTGTAGCTCAGTTGGTAGAGTGGCCAGTCTGGTAACCAGAGGGTCGTCGGTTCAATCCCAGCTCCAGCAAGGGTTACATTGCTGTTATGTCCTTGGGCAAGACACTTCACCTACTTCACTTGTCTGCTGGTGGTGGTCAGAGGGACTTGGTGGGCACTGGTGCATGGCATCCCCACCTCTGTCAGTGTGCCCCAGGACAGCTGAGACTACAATGTAGTTTATCACCACCAGTGTGTGGATGACTGTTTGTGTTGTACAGGGCTTTGGGGAGTGTAGAACACTCTAGAAAGTGCTTTATAAATACAGGACATTCACCATTTACCATGAGAGCACATCATTGAACACCATGTATGAGCAAAGACGCTGCTTTTTAACAGACAGCTTCCGACTGCAGGCGTTGTCACTTTGTATCAAGGAGGAGGCTTAGTCAGACTTTGTGTGTGTGTGTGTTTGAGTAGAGGCTGTATGGTTCCTCTCCATCTTCCTGGATCTGCTTTAGTACTTCAGTCCATAACCTGCATGTCAGGCTAACTGCTGGTTTCTATTGGACCATAGTGCGTGAACCGCTGCTTGATTTGGTGGATTTTTATGAAAAGACAATAAAAAAAACAAATGAAGCCCCAAATGTTTTGATTTGACTTTGTGTTTTTGTACATTTGGACTTTGGTAACTATTGGAGACCTTTTCTGGTCAAATCAAAAGCAAGGTCACAGTCATCTAAAACTTACACAGGAATCTCCTGGACTGCTACTTCTGAAATTCTCTGGAACATGAAATTTCTTCTCTAGCTCTACAATCAGGTGACTTTTCTGTGATACTTGTCCTGGAGTTGCTGTTTCCTGTAAAAAGAGCAGCAGAACATCATGAAAAACATCTGAGCAGCACCCACATGAGGTTCAGTGAGAACAGTTTAAATGCCTTCAGGAGCTCACAATGAGAAGAGGTCGTCGTGCCTGGTTTGGAACATCGTAAACGTCCCCTTTTGATCTGGATGCAGTGATAAAGAACGATGCCTGCAGAAGATGACAGGTTGTAATGCTGACACTGACTGCTTTGATCAACTTACTGACTTCTGCATTAACACCTTCAGACATGAAAACATTTTTTAATTTGAAGCCTGTTGGGACACAGCTCTGTGATAAACAGCATGCTGCTCCATGAACATTAATTAGGTGGCTACTGTAGAGCAGAACAGGACTCCCCTGGAGCAGGAGAGGAAATGGTGAACATGTGGGAATGTTTTTCCCAACTTCTGCACCTGTGCATTTCCTCATGTTTCTGGGGTCCCTGATGGCAGAGGGTGCTGTTTGCCTTTAAAGGTGTCTGGAGTCTGTCTGCATGTTTTACAGGCTCATTAAGCCCCTGGTGCTGCATGCTGGACTGATAGTGAGGCCCCTGGCTCACATATGTCAGCTTTTGTGACAGCAGGAGTTCCACAGGGCTGCATTTTTGCAACAGCATTGTTTCTAGATGAAAGGTAACACTTCCTTAGAATAATGACCAGGAACCTCATTTATACAGTAAAGCTAGCTGACGCACATAACAGGGTCTGGAAGTTGCAGGAGTCACTTTCTACACAAACTTTGTAATTTATAGAATAAACTGTAATGGAAAAATGTTTAAACTTTAATCAAACTCTGACCCTGATGGACAACATTTAGGAGACAAACTGACAGCTCAGCTGCTGAGATGGTTACATGGTGAATTTAAGACACATTTACAGACTGTAGACCCTCTCACACACACACACACACACACACACACACACACACACACACACACACACACACACACACACACACACACACACACACACACACCACAGTAAAGAAACAAATAAAGCCTGTTCAGATGTATTCACTACGTAGGAGGAGCAGTCTGACCCCTACTGGTCACCAGTCTGACCCCATAACAAACCTGTAGCCGGTCCCCCTCAGGTCCCTCTGAGCTGTGCTGGACTGCGGTCTGGACTGGACTCTTTGCAGGAGTGTTGTAGATCATCTGCATACTTTCATTGGTAGAGACGGCGACTGATTGAGGCACGCTGGGGATCTGGTAGATGTTGTGCATGATGTCACTTTTACGGTGAGGTAATATGGGTTCCTCTACAGACTGTGGGAGGAGCTCTAGTCTGTTAGCTGGGGCCAGTCCACACCGTCCATCCAGGGAGCACATCCACCAGCCACTGGTGCCGGCCACCTCCTGATCCATCACCGTCATGATGTCACCCTTCTTAAAGGCAAGTTCATCTGCACACTCTGCTGTGTTGTCATACAGAGCTTTGGCAAGTTTGTTCTAAAACAGAAAACAAAGAAAAACTCATCAGAGATTGACCCAGTGTTTCTGTTTCTACATAGTACATTCACATCAAGCTGTTCAGTAACACAGGTCCAAATGAACAAACTTTGCGTTTCGTAGGTGCAATTAAGCCCCTCCGAGACCTGGCAAAAAGACGTCTGTACGTCCTCCTGTTGCTGCAGTGCTGCTGCAGTTGGCCCACACTTACAGGTGGCATTCTGCTGAATTTAGAGGAACACCCACCATGTTCATGTCACTTCCTACTGCAGTGAAAAGCATCTGATTCTCAAAGAGCTGTGCTGTTTATGACACAACTGACTATCTCTGACTTCATCCATTAAGACCTGCAGATGCCTCTAAGGAACATGTTGTTCTTCCTTTGTCTCTGCTGCGTCCATCCTCAACGGCGGACAGATGTTGGTGAGCGCCAACTGCTCCACCCTGCTGCACTTTTTTTTTTTCATTCAATAAAATTTAAAAAGTAACAGACACAATCTACATAAACAAAAAAGCAATACAAAGTTGGATGAAAAGGGGCAGAAAGAAGAAAACATCTTATATTATCTGCCCCTATTTACCAAACAAAAATCACAATAATTCATTCATTAAACAACAAATTAATCTCCATCTCAATCCTGTTCTAGTTTTCTAAAATTATTCACAGACACCAACTTTATTTACATCTTCATAATTCTTCAATACACTTGATTTCATGCATTTTTTCACACATGAAATTGAACCTTGTGATTTTGTTTGCTTGTAGAAGCCATACATGTAATGTTAATGTTGATATTGTATATTTTGTGAATTGGACCCCAGGAAGATTAGCAACCACTACGGTGGGAGCTAATGGGGATCCTAATAAACAAATAAACAAATTACAGGCTAAACCGTTTTTGGAGTTGATCTGTTTGTGAATCAAACAGAGATTATTACTCTGTCTGTTAATTCTTCCTGATTATAACTATATTAAAAAGTAACAAAGTAATATTTTTCTCTTTGTTTCTGAATCGTACATTCATAAAATGTAAACTACAACACCTTGTCTGATGACATCATGAGCTGAAGGGAGCAACAGCAGGCTGGGGAGGATTTATTCACTGTTGAAATTCCACTTTTAACCAGTAGGGGGCTATGAAGGAAAGTTACACAGTGTTATTTTAATTATATTGATTTAAACCTATTCCTTCAGATTTTGAGTCAGTAAACAACTGAAGGTAGATAAAAGCACAAACAACAATAAAACTAATTATAACAAACATCTGCCTTCTGTTTAAACCCCCTCATGGTTAAAGTGAATAAAAGCTTTGGCCTCCGTTAAAACATCTAAACGCTGTCGAGAGGAACTAGTCGACACCTCACACAGCTGTAGGAACAAGCTGCAGCTGGAACTATTTTTGGTTTTTACTGTCTTATCTCTGCTCGGTGTTTTCACTTCCTATTTGTGTTTCCTACAGGGAGATAAATGGAAAACAAGTTTGTTGGTAACTTCCTGCTGTAGGCTTCCATGTCAGAGTGACTCACTGCCCATATTGCTCTTCATGGTTTGAATCCCAGCTGTTGTTTAGTCCTTCATCACTCTCCATGCATTCAGAACTAAACGTCACTGAGATGAAGAGTCTGCTGGTGGCTCTGTGGTGTGTGAGCTGTCATGAGAACACACACCTCTGAACCATGACCAAAGTGAAGCTCACAACCGGAAGGCTGTGGTCTGATGTGCTGCATGAGTTAGCTCTGAGCTAAGCGCTGAGCCAGTTTCATCAGCCACTGTTTTCTAATGGTTAATAAATGTGATTCTGTCAGAGTGACTGTCTAAAGTTTCACCTCATTATAAACAATGAGCATTGCAAAAAGCAATGGAAACATAGTTTTACACCATAAACTGAACAGTCATGTAGAAAATATTCCTGTAAATCATTAGGACCTCTTCAATATTGTTATTCAGGTCTTCTCAGCTGAGGGGACTCTGATGGACACTCTGATGGACACTCTGATGGACACTGATGCAGTGGTTCCCAAACTGGGGGGCATGGTGTAATTGCAAAGGGGGTGCGGGATGAATTTTCTTTTTAAAAAGTTGAATGCCAGAATACTGCTTGCTGCTTGGACAGGTTTTTGATGGGGCCAACACAAAAACACACAGAAGATCTGCAGCAACAAGCATGTTTCCACCAGTCATTAAGAAGATGAGAGATTAAATATGTTATTTTGTAAAAATAAACCTACATTTATTCTAATTTTCTCAGGGAGTTGTTCATGTTTTAAAACCCATTTTGCACAGAGGCATGTTTTGAAGTTTATATTGAGCTGTAAAAGTGGTTAGATTGTTGTTCTTTAAGAAAAGGTTGAATTATATTTTATTACAAACTGTAGTTGAATGAAATTACTTTAATCTGTTTAAATGTTCAAGGTTTTAGATGTAAAATAAACTGAAATGGAGTTCAAAAATGAGATTTGTCTGTTTGAAGTGTGTAGGGGGCACGGAAAAAACACATGTAAAATCAAGGAGGGCCCAGAAGAAAAAGTTTTTGAACCACTGCTCTAATAGACACTCTGACAGACAGTCCAATGGACACTCTGATGGACAGACATAGACGTTATGCTGTCAGTTACTAGTGGGGACCCAGTCTGAAGGGACAGGTCCAGCTGAGGTGATGCTGCTGATCTACATCCTTACTTATCCTCACAGTTTTACTTTGAAAGTTGGTTCATGTTGATTCAGTTGCTGTGTGCATGAGCAGCAACACCAGTGCACGAGCTGCAGCACGTGTGCACCAGCAGCACCACGTGTGCACGAGCAGCAACACGAGTGCACGAGCAACATGTGTGCATAAGCAGCACCACATATGCACAAGCAGCACCACTTGTGCACGAGCAGCACTACGTGTGCACAAGCAACACGTGTGCATGAGCAGCACCACTTGTGCACAAGCAGCATGTGTGCACAAGCAGCACATGTGCACAAGCAGCATGTGTGCACAAGCAGCATGTGTGCACAAGCAGCACAAGAACATGAGCAGCACCACTTGTGCACAAGCAGCATTGTTGCAAGTGCAGCACCGCAAGTGCACAAGCACCACAATTGCACAAGCAACAGGTGTGCACAAGCAGCACCACTTGTGCACGAGCAGCACCACTTGTGCACGAGCAGCACGTGTGCACGAGCAGCACCACAATTGCACAAGCAACAGGTGTGCACAAGCAGCTCGAGTGCATGAGCAGTACCTGTGCACGAGCAGCATCAAATGTGCACAAGCACCACAAGTGACTGAGCAGCTGGTGTGTTGTTGAACCTGCATTAGTAGTTAGTCAGCTCCCTCTCAATTCAGAGACCATGTTAATCCATCCTCTGGCTGAGAACATTTAGTGATTCACTAAAAGCAGCATCTGTCCAATTCTACCTAATAGAAAATGTTAGTGATTGAATTAGTGGTGTTTAGTGGTGATCTGACACTGATCATATGTTATTAACATGATCCCTCCTCAGGAGGATAAGTTAAATATCTGTAGACCTTCACCATGTTTAGAGCTTTAGTCAGATCCTTCCTGTTTCAACACAACCACAGATTGTGGAGGAAGTGGCTGGTCTGATCACAGCTCTGACCTCATCCAGTATATTTCACAAGAACCTGAATGTTAAATGTCGAGCCTGATCCTAGAACTACACGTTAGTGGTAGACCTCCCCGAAAGGTGTCTGAAAAGATTCTGGACAGTTTCTAACTCCACAGGGTTTTATCAACATCTACCTTGGAATAAACAAGCACACACGTGTGCAAGCACGTACACACACACACACACACACACACACACACACACACACACACACACACACACACACACCACCCCCAGCGCTGCCCTGGTCAACAAAGAGCCCATTCACAATCAGACACCAAAACACTCGGCACCTGCCAGGACACAGGCCTGTAGAGCATACTGACCACAGTATACCATACCTCCACAAAACGCACACACACACACACACACACACACCACACACACACACACACACACACACACACACACACACACACACACACACACACCCTCACTCTTGCTAATCCTCAGGGTAATGCTGCAGACATGCGATAGAAGGCTGGGTCAGATGACAGTCAGTGACTCTTAAATCTTGGAAAAGTTCCCTTTAGTTTTGTGATCACTGCCATCAAAACGCTGTGATGTGACCCATGATGTCGTGTGTGAATAGCAGAAAATAAAAGATGGTTTCACAAGTACCACTTTCACCACAGCCTGATCTAGTTGTTGCTGTAGAATTCACTATTTAAACCTTGTGTCAACCTCACCTCAGACTGATCAGAAATCAGTCCCCAGCAAACCTCTGCCTACCAGGTTTTGTGTGTCCTGTTGGCTCATGGGCATGGTTGTGTGTATTAGTGTGTTGTTAGTGAGTACAGTTGGCTTCAGCTGTGACTCTTGTGGATTCCTGTTAAAGCCTGCTGGAGCAGATCAGCCCCTCAGACAGCTGGCTGTCAGCGTTTTAGCTCCACAGCTGCCTTCCCCGCTGTCCTGTTCACAAATTAACATCAGTCTGATGGACGCACAGCAAGGATTACAATAAACTACCTCATGGATAAACTTTAGGTTGTTGGTTTAAACGTTACGGTCTGCTTCTTTAACATAACTCTCATGGTGGCTTTTTACCAGGCAGGATGCAGAATCTGAGAGCAGAAACCTGCAAGCTAAAACTCCCAGCAGTCTTTGCAGTTTTCCAAGTGCAGCTCTTGCTGCCATTGGGACAAAATCTGATCCTGGATCTGCAGAACCAGGATAACAGCCAGAACCAGATCCAGGAAAATTGCCAGGACCAGCACCAGAACCAGAACCAGGATAAATGCCCCAGCCAGACCCAGGAACAGGATAACAGCCATGAACAGAACCAGGACCAGAACCCAGCAACAGCTGGACCAGAACCAGAGATTCTGAAAACATTCTGAATTGTTTTCTGGGTCTAGTTCTGTTTCTGGTCTGGTACTGGGTCTGGGACTAAGTCTAGTTGTGATCTGTGATTAGGTCTGGCCAGATTCTGGTCCTTGGTTCTAGTTCTGGGTGCTCATTTATAAAACTTTGCATCGAATCCTTACTAAAAACGATCTTAAGCTCAGCAAAAAATTTTCACATACGCAAAATCCTTTTCTGATTTATAAAACTTTGCGTAGGCACAGATCCACACAGTTCTGCTTTATAAATAAATAAAACAGCTCAGCTGTTTTTGGGTCAGAACCCTCCTACTACACACCCACATTCTGCCATATATGGTCAAAGTACCTCATGAATAATTGCATATGCATAAGCCAGTGGTTTTTGGGCTTTTAACAGTAAATTGTGGCAACAGAGAGGTTTAGAAAACGTGATTTCACAGAGGCTGAAACTCGCGGTGGTTGTAGAGGAGGAACGGAAAAATGTTTTATTAGGTGATGAAATGTTGACGCATCACAAATACACGGAAGTGCTCCAAGACCCGCTGCAGGTGAACGTTATCAGACAGAGAGATCATGCAGGATCTAAGAGAAACATTTAATGAAAACATTTAATTTAATCTAAAGGAGAAGAAACATCATGTTGTTCATCCTATCGAACAGTCAACCTGTCAGATAAATCACTGGTTGAAAGGAACATGAGAACGGTCAGAAGATGCAGTGGTGACACCGGGTTTTACTGGTGACATTTTTTTTTTGGGTGGGGCGCATTTTTGCAAGTCAAGTTTTTAGATGCGCAAAAAATCACATCTCACCACTAGGGCAGGGAATGAGGCAAAATATTTTCATCTGACTGAATATTTTGCTGGTAAAAATCCCTACCACCAGTTCACTAACAGTGTGGCGCAGTTAGGTCTAATTCTACACATCAAACAGTAAAGAAATCATAAAGTCTTCATAAGGAGACCTTAGAATAATATCAATATAATCAGATACAAATAAAAAACAACCACAATGTGGTCACAACAGAAGTTGTAAAAGTTTCAAGGAAAAACAACCTGACCTACACAAGGTCAAAAACACAACTTAACATTCACAGCTTTCTACTGACACCACAAACACATAAATACATCTATAACTAACAGTCAGATAATTAATGTTACAATTCAGACAACAACCACTAACCAAGCAAGTCATGACAATCAGCTCAACTAATGAAGTGAATTAACAACAAAATAAAGTCAAATCCACTGATATGTCCCATCAAACCCAATCACACAAAACTCCCTCAGGCCACCATAATGTTTTAAGGAAAAGTAACAAAAAAACCTCCTCAAAACGGCTAAACTACATAAACCAACGTATTCGATCAACAGTATCAGTGTTCCTCTAACATTCAGCCATATCTATAGCAAAAACATGTCACTGTTTAAGGTATAAATTCACTCATCAGGACTTAGAACAGCTAGCCGCAGCTAGCTAGGTCTGTGGGGTTTTTGAATATGAAAAATCCACAACAGATTCATTGTTAATAACAAAAGAGAAACAAACAAACAAAGTCACTCACCATCGAGCTCATTGAATCAGGACACATGGAATCAATCGGCTGGGTTTTCACAAGCTGCCAAGAAGCATTCTTTGAATAAATATCCATTTAGTTTCCTCCATTATAAATCCAAGAGCAAGAACTTCCGGGTCAGCTTCCTGATCTGAGCTCAGCCAATACCCTGGTCTTCTGCCGTTCTACGCATGACACAAACGCTAGATTCAGTGCCCCTCTGCTCTCCTATATTATGCACCTAAGGCTGGTTCCTAGTGCGCATGCATCAGTAACAGCGAACAAAGCGTACACTGTCAGAACTGAAAGTACAGAATTGTGTCGTCACTGGGGTGGTACCCTCAAAAGTACAAAATGGTACCCATTTTGTACCTTTAACTGGGGGTACAAATATTTACCCTAAGTACATCACTCGACCTTTCGGTCTGGTAAAAAATAGTGAGAGAACATTTTAAAACTACACCTAAATGCAGATGGTACACAGTACTGTATATATAATGGATGGATCGTTTAGTTTTATTTTCATGTTTGTTTTTTATATTTTGTGATTCCTATCCTCTTCTTCTTCCTCTGGGACTGGTGGGGAGCTGCCCTAGCGCTCCCTATGGATGGGCTGCCACTGCTCCCTGGGGAGGTGTTTCGGACATGTCCTGCTAGCAGGAGGTCCCCGGGTCGACCCAGGACACGCCGGAGAAAGTACATCTCCAACCTGGTCTGGGATTACCTTGGGGTCCTGCCAGAGGAGCTGGTGGAGGTGGCCAGGGAGTCTGGGATTACCTACTTCGGAAGCTGCTCCCGCGACCTGGACCCAGATAAGCGGGAGAAGGCGAGGAGAGGTGAGGTTCTAGTTCTGGTTCGCTGAGCGTTGTATACACAGCTGTGACTCAGCTGATGCAGAGGGCTGAAATAATCAGGTTTATGGTTGAAACTTATGGCTGCTGTTCTCTATGAGGTTTGTTAGAAACCTTCCAAACTGTGACATGTTGTTATGTGTGTTCTGTGTACCTGTTCACCGGTATCATTAAAGAATGTCATTTTAAAATGGTGATTACTCAACAATATCAATATAATAAAACAAAGACTCTACATTAGAAAACAGGCTGGCCAATAGAACTCATCTTTATAGATGTTGCTCTCTGGTGCTTCCTGCTAACTTATTGATCACAATGTTTTGGAAATAACTGTTTTACCACAGGACAAAAAATAAATAAAAGTAGAAGTTGCTGTGACAGTGTTTGTCCAAAGTTGGTTTAGTCAGCAGTTACTGTACAACAAACCAAGACATCAATACCCTGAAGAATAAAAACATGAGAAACTGTTTTTTTAAACCTCCAAACTCCATGTTTGGTTTGTGAAAGAAGGCCTGTGTATGTTTTCATAGGAAGCAAAATGATCAAAATCAAAACAAGTTTCTAATGTTAAATTGACTCAATGATAGCCTGATGACTTATTCTGAATCAAAGAAACTATAAATAACTCAGCTGACCTTTTTGTTCATCCTGTGCAGAGCTGTGTGGATTTCTTCCTACAGGACGTGTTCAGTCAGAACACACCAACAAGTCCAGATGACTCTAACTGAGCATCCAGGAAGCATTCACAGCTGGTTATGTTACAGCTTTATTCCAACATGGATTAAAATGGATTTTTCCCTCAAAATTGAACACCCCATAATGACAACATGAATTTTTTAGATTTATGCAAATGTATTTAAAATAAAATCCAGATCAACCCCATGTCCATCAGTCCTCTCAGCCTTTACTCAGTCCTCTGTTGATCCTCCTTCAGCAGCCGTTCTGAATCTGATGCCTCCAGCTTGTCTCACCTCTCTCTGGACAGTTTGGTCTGTGCCTCTTTCAGCTCCATCAGGTTGGATGAAGCGCTGCTGCAGTCATGTTCAGATCTCTCCAGAGACGTTCAGTGGATTCAGGTCTGGACTCTGGCTGGGACACTCAGGACATTCAGAGTTGTCCTGAAGACTCTCCTTTGATATCCTGGCTGTGCTTAGGGTGGTTGTCCTGCTGAAAGATGAAGCGTGGCCCCAGTCTGAAGTCCAGAGCGCTCTGGATCAGGTCTTCATCCAGACCCTCTATCCTGACTCATCTCCCAGTTCCCCACAGCCTGATGCTGCCACCACCATGCTTCGCAGTAGGGATGCTGTTGTCCTGGTGATGAGCGCTGCCTGGCTTCATTCACACCAAAGAGTTCAGTCTTTGTCTCATCAGACCAGAGTTCAGTTCCTCGTGGTCTGAGAGTCCTTCAGGTGTCTTTTGGTAAACTTCAGGTGAGCTGGCTTCAGTCTGGACTCTCTACCATACAGGCCTGATAGGTGGATTGCTGCAGAGATGGTTGTCCTTCTGGAAGGTTCTCCTCTCTCCACAGAGGAACTGGAGCTCTGACAGAGACCATCAGGTTCTTGGTCCCCTCCCTGACTTAGACCCTTCTCCCTGATCACTCAGTTTAGATGACCATGGCTAATTGGGAGGATCTGGAGAATTCCTGGTAGGCTGTTTGATGTTTGGGCTGCCAGGGCCGGTGTTCAGTCATCACACTTGGTTGTTCGTATGCTGCTACTATCCTCGGGCGACCCGCCTCTGACTTCACTTGCAGCTCATTTTTTCTGCAGGCGTCCACAGGTAGGATTACTCATTGTAGTGAATGTTGGATACGGTGGACCTGCTCTATATGAAAAGTGACTGGTTCAGGACCAAGTGCTGGTTCTGTTCGGAGAGCACAGTAAATCCTGGGGTTCAGGTTCTCCTACAAAAACCACCTCGTAATCGCGCGTTGCTGCGCACAGCTGCTGCTGTCCTCTGATCAGCAGCACCTCCCCTCCCTCCCCCACACGGGACCGCGCATTAATAAAGTCTAATGTTTTTGGACATGATGCTGTAATAAACAAAGTCCCGGAGGCCAGTGCCCTGCTCAGTGACTTAGAGTCGGCCATGTTTCTTTGAAATGACCCCATATCATCATTATAAAGTGATGTTATACTGTGAGTAACAAACTTACATTCTGCATATTATTTATTGATGCTTTATCCATACAGATTAGAAATCTGTGAACACTAATTGTCTTGATGTCTGTGTAGCACCTCTGTCCTAACTTAGTTGAGATACTCACATTCCTCTAGGCTCTATAGGAGCTACACCTGGGTTATACTCAAAAAGGAGCGGTGTTTGGTTGAACAATTAGTACTTTACTGCAACAACAACAACAACAATAATTGACAGCTGTACTGTACCTTACATTGAACAAATAAAATTTGCACAAATAACAATAACAACAACAAAAAAACCAAAATAAACAAAATCAGTCCATTTGATTTAATTCAATCAGTTAATGTTTTGAGCTCTGAAGTGTGTGTGTGTATGTAATAGTTTCAATGTTCCCCAGTATTGCTACTACTACTACTACCCGGGTAGGTTAATAATATGAGTATCTTATCTGTGTTCACTGGAGTTTTGCAACGATCCAAGGTCTTCTGGGCAGGTCATACGGCTGGCCACACCGCATCACAGACTACCCTCAGAATCACTGGGCTGGGCTCGCCATCCAAATCCTCCAAGTCACCGACAGTTCAGATCATCCGGAACAAGAAAAAAACAACAACCGGAGTTTCAAGCATTTAAAAAAAGAAAATCCTCCTGGTCTCACAGTCTGGAAATATCCACCCCGTCTCTCGTCCACAACAGTCAGGTCTTAATTTTATTCACTGCAGCTTGTTGTTCATCTGCTGTTCCAAGTTTCTGCCTGTAGTCTGCCCCGTATCTGTCTCTCTGCACATCCGGTGCTGCAGTTCTCAGGCCCTGTCTCAATACTCGCACTTCCACCCTACGGTCTTCAGTGAAGTGCACTTGGTAGAAGTGCACAGAAGGGTTCGAGTGCGTAGTGAACAAGTGCGCACTTAACTGCAGCATTTGGGACAGCGATCAGGTCACGTGTCTCCGCGGCTTCAAATGAGGTTTTTTTCCAAACCTTTATTTACACCAAAAAAGTCCAAACTCTCAATGGGAGGCAACAACTGTTCAATACAACAAAATAGAACATAGAACCAGCATTACAAGGTCTGTCAGCTGGTATAAACTGTTTGAGCATCAACATGTGAATATATAAGGCTTTACTGATCTAATGTAACACACATTACTTAAAAAGACAAATATTTCTTTAGACTTTATCCTTAAATAGATTTTTCATAAACACCAGAGATGTGATGAATGAATTCAATTTTTAAATCATTTATGGAGGGTTTCTTGTTTTTCATTTATATTTATGAATATGATATTTACCCATATTACAATATTACATAACATAAAAAGATCTTTTGACAAACTGATGTATAAAATCTGTACTGCTGTCATTTCTTCTATTTTTATTCTCATCCAATCCATCAAGTTCTGACAGAATTTAGCCAGAGTTTGAGGAGAAACAAAAGATGATCAGTTCTTTCATCGTCTTTACAGCAGAAACCACAGAAAGGCTCCACCTCAGACCTGGATCTGCTGCTGGGTAGAATCCTTTAATGATTTTAAATGACATTTCTTTAACTTTGGGGAGAATAGGCCACTTTAAAAGCTTTGTATGTATTTGTTATTTGTTATCCTATTGTTATTTTTGTGTTACTCTTCAAAATGTTGCAGCCAGTCGCTGTTTCTGCTGTTTTGCTGCTCAAAATAATTTTTGAAACAGCAACAAGTCATCATTTTGAGCAAAATAAAGTGGAGGAACCGCTACCTTCTCGCGAGATTCTAATGCAGCAATGACTTATGGGTAATACCCTTGGCTGAAGTCTGCTCCGATGCAGACTTCAGCGAAGTGCGTAACGAGGGTGGAAAAGGGGGCGGGGATAGGGTCCGGAGTCTCCACCCAGGAGAATCGGGACACCCTGAGCACTCGCGCACCTCAGCGGGAGCGCGCAACTGAGGGGCGCGAGGGTGCAAGTGCGAGTATTGGGATTGGGCCTCAGTCTCTCCCAGACAGGAAGTGATGTCATATGGAGCGTGTAACATGTCAGACTACATGGATTAGTTTTATGCCCTTTTTTTCTACATGGGTTACATCTGATTTTGCAGTAAAGAACTTTCTGATGTTGTAAACAGTTGGAGATTTACTCTTTAACTCAGGTTCTCATGTTTATCAAATCTAAGTTGTGATGAAACTATTTCCTCACAGAGGAAAAAGATATACCGGTAATAGTATTTTTAAAAAGTGCAACACTTTTTATTTCTTTAAAACATTTTTTATATATATTTATTAATTTATCATTTAATTTTGAAGGTCTGGATATCTCTGAACACTTATTTGAAACAGAATATAGATTCTGATATTGTTGAAAAGGATGTTATAAAGAATAATGTTGGAGACGTGACCTGATGTTGAACTAAACCTACATTATGAAGCAACCTTTACTGGCACTGAATTAGAAATTATTCAGAAAAATACACTGAATTACAACAGTGTGCTGTTGAATTATTGGCTGTAGACTTGACATATAGGTTATGATCACATGATTTTATTAATAATAGGCCGGGGGTCTAAAGTGGGCCGTCTGAGGTCTGAAACTTCAGGGCTGAAAATGAGTCCCACTCAGACCCGGCCCTGCCTGCAGCTCTAGGAAGAGTCCTGCTGGTTTAGAACTTCTTCCACTTCTAGATGATGGAGGCCACTGAGCTCACTGGGACCTTCAAAGCAGCAGAAATGTTTCTGTAACCTTCACAGATTTACAGTCCTGTCTCTGAGGTCTACAGACAGCTCCTCTATCTTCATGCTTGGTTTGTGCTCTGACAAGCTCTGGCCACTGGACCTGATATGGACAGAACATCAGGTCCAATCAGCTGAATTGACCACAGGTGGATCAATGAAGCTGGAGAAACACCTGAAGATGATCAGTGGAACCAGGATGAACCTGAGCTCAGTTTGAGCTTCATGGATGTGAATCCTGATGGACATGAGATTTATTAGTTGTTTTTTAATTTAAAAATGTAGCAAAAAAATTTTTTTCACGTCGTCATTATGGGATGTTGAATTTTGAGGAAAAATGAATTTAATCCATGTTGGAATGAAGCTGTAACATAACCACATGTGGAAATGTGATGAACTGTGAATACGCTCTGTACTGTATGGATTACACACACTATTATTCTACAGGAATGCAGCATTATCAGGAACACAGTTAGGGACCGTTTCCACACTAAGGTGATGTGTGTAATATCTATAGGTCTGGTTACATCAGGAGAAGCTTAGATGTGCGTTGACGTTTAACTGTGACGCTCAGCTGGGGTTCAGCGAGGTCAGACCCTGATCAGTGTGAGAACGAGCAGCTCACCACGTGACAGGGACCGGTCCAGCTCGGAGCACAGCTGACCCGACACTGCTCCTCCTGTGATGTCCTCTAACAGGACAAAGGGACGCTCTGATCCTCTTTACTCCTACCTTAATGTCCACTCGTTGAACTGTAACACAGTTATCGTGGGTCTTTGGTGTGTATGACTTATTGTCACTCATCATCATTACCCTTCCTCAGCATGCCCACTAAGTGTCTCCTAACAGATCGATAAATCCAGATCTTTGCGTGGAAAAATGCGTACAACAGGATTTTGAGTGAACACTGGATTTGTGAGGTTCCAGGTGGGGTTTGAACCTGTAGACCCACTCGGTTTTCCAGTTAGAGAAAGCCTGTGGAACACCACCCTCTACAGTCTACAATCTCACCTTTTGCCCTTTGACAGGCAGGGCACCACTCCAGCATCAGCTCAGCACCTCATCCATCAGATCTTCAGACACATGGCAGAGCCAGCACACCATGCAGGTCAACAAATCAGTCACACACAACTACTGTAGAGGTTCAGTCAAATCAAGAGAATCTACTCAGACAAGGAGGTGAGCACAGGCAGCTCTGTTCTCTTGGATTGTAACAGGAAGTGACTCTATAAATATGCATTAGAAGACTTTCCACAGAGTTTCTGATGGAAGTGGGAGGAGCAACGAGGAGCTCAACAGAGACAATGAGAGAAACAAGGAGACCATCTCAGACTTTATGGCAGTGACTCACTACAGCTGAGCTGGTATTTCCTGTTGGGGAACTTATGAGAACTATGACAAAAGTCAAACGCGTATGAAATATTTTAGTGGACAAAACAAAAATTCTTAGAAGGATGCAACATTTTGATTTGAAACCCCCAAAATGTACCACACTAAAGACCTAATATAACAAGCTGCTCTTTAGTGCTGTTTGAGGAATTCTACATCTAAATTATGACTGGGTGGGAAAGCTGGAGTTTACACAACATCTGCTAAAATGTTCAAGTTCAAAATTAAATGTGTTTATATTTTTGTTCTGTGTATTTCACATTTTCTCTACATTTTGAGTTTAATCTACACCCTTCATAGGTCTTTTCTTGGCACGGTATGAGTACTTGTCATACGTTGTTAACTGAATTTAGGAACCACATTTTGTCGTCATCGTATCGTGTGGGAAAGCTTTCCAGTCATTAACAGACTAACGGTAATTTTAGGAGACATGAGAGATTATTATAAGCTCATCAGACTGAGACCCAGTGACAGCTCAGTCCCAGGAGGAACTTATCTCACTGCAGCACACTGGTTTTATTTATTGTCACTTCCTCACACGCATCCTCAACATGTTGTCACTCTGAACATATTCATTGTGTGGTGACTGGTAACTGGTTCAGTTCCAGTAGAAAACAACACAAGTTGAGTGGCTGACTGGATTGACCCAGTTTGGCCTAATTAGTATTTTCATTAATTAATTGATGAATTCATTATTTTCATTCATGGAGTGGATGGCTGGTTTTAAATGTTTTTATATCTTGGCTCCAGTGTTTTGTTACCTGCCATTCTCCCACCGGTGATTTCCATTTGGTTTTGTTCTTATTTGTATTTCAAAGATCGTCTACATCTGTAGCCTCATCCTTTGCAGTATTTTAGACAGTGGCGGCCCATCAATAGGGGGCGCTAGGGCACCGCCCCACCAGTCTCACAGGAGGAGGAAGAAGAAGACGAAGGTTAGAATCACAAAATAGTTTTAAAATAACCATGAAAATTAAACTAAACGATCGGTCCACTATACTGTACATACTGTAAGTGCTGTTTATAATCTGCATTTAGGTGTAGTTTTAAAATGTTCTCTCACTTTTTTTTACCAGACTGAAAGGTCATGTGATGTACTTCCTGTTTCTTTGGGGTCTTCTGTGCATGCTTCAGGTGCACGAATCTTTACCAGACCTACAATATAACTGGTGCATGAGCACTGGAAGCTAGGGCTGCACGATTCTGGACAAAATGAGAATCACAATGTTTTTGCTTAGAATTGAGATCACGATTCTCTCATGATTTTTTGGTAGAGAAGTCCACGGGCAGCCCACCGTGTATTAAAGAAAAAAAATTATATATATATATATATATATATATATACCGTATATATATTATATATTTGACAGGTCGCACTAGACTTTTTAGTGTCCATCATTTTGACCAACAGGGTCCAAACTAGTTTAAGTCCTGATGAGAGATTTTATTCATTAAACAGCGACAAGTCTTTGTTATCGATGTGGCTGAATGTTAGAGGAACACTTAAACTGTTGATTGAATAATTTGGTTCATGTAGTTTAGTCCACTTTGAGGAGGTTTATTTTACTTTTCCTTAAAACGCCAAAGCGTATGGGAGTTTTGTGAGTGGTCTAAAATCGTATTTTACCTTATTCTGATGGGACATCAGTGGATTTGACTTTATTTTGTTGTTAATTCACTTCATTAGTTGAGCTGATTGTCATGACTTGCTTGGTTAGTGTTTGTTGTCTGAATTGTAACATTAATTATCTGACTGTGTTAGTTAGAGATGGATTTATTTGTTTGTGGTGTCAGTAGAAAGATCATTGTGAATATTAAGTTGTGCCCCCCTGACAACAAGCTTGGCCCCCATGTGGCCCCATGTTAAGTGCTTAGTGTTTTAGAATGTACCCCTTTAAAAAAGCAGCTGGCCCCTGCCTGGCCCCCCCTCAAATTTTTTTCTAGATCCGCCACTGATTAAAACAGACACCAGCAGCATGATATTTTTATAAACAATCCACTAGAACCTGAAGGACAAATTCTAATTGCAAATAATTCTACAAGACAGAAGTTGAATTGCTTGAGTTATTCGTTACTAAACAGTTTATCAGCAGCAACAACAACAAAAAAGGATGATGATGATGATGATGATGATGTCAGCTGCTTGGTGGGGAATTATCAGAATGATGCACTTCCTTTAACAGCACTAAGACACCGTTAGGTAATAGTATTCTCTAATTTTACATTTGTGTATGGGGCTGTTTAAACATGACCACCTGGCAGGCTTCCACACTGGGACAAAAGTAGATGATGGGAATTGATGTCAGAAAACACACAGCAGCATCATTTAACCCTGGAATCTATTCCTGTTGACTCAAACTGGACTGGGACCAGTTAACTGCATCTACATCCAAATAATTTAGAAACCATTTGCTTTAAATTTGTAGGAAACTGTGATTAAAGAGTTAAAGTTTCTTGTTTTGTTTTGTTTTTTTTTTGTTTTTTTTGTGTAAAAAGAAGAAAACATCTGTGATCCATCAAACATCCTCAGGCTTTAACGGTAATAAGACCCACAAATTTCTCTTAGCTCCAAGTCAGGATCAACCCTCTGTTCTTACAAGACAGCAGCTCAGAGAGCTCTGAAAGTGAGTGTGTGTGTGTGTGTGTGTGTGTGTGTGTGTGTGTGTGTGTGTGTGTGTGTGTGTGTGTGTGTGTGTGTGTGTGTGTGTGTGTGTGTGTGTGTGAGTAAACGCGTTAGTAATACAAGCAGGTGATCTACATGAACATCAAACTAAATGACCAACACATCTGAATATGAATAAAACACCTCGTCTGACTCGGAGTGGTCAGGAGGTTTTTAAGGTGTCCAAACAGCTGCAGTACTCACCATGGCTGATAGGCGGCTGGTCCTCTCCAGTGACCCACCTTAAGCAGCAGTGTTGTGTACGACTCCTCTGTCCTGCTCTAGCATTCTGTCTGAGCCGGCTGTGGTTTTACTCAGTGGGCGGAGAAACGAAGCTCCCTGTCAGACACAGCTGCTTTCCTGTAACCCCATTGGTCAGACTGAGCCCCCTCCTCTACCATCCCACCCTCCTTCACACACACACACACAAACACAACCACCACCACCCATTAGAAGACTTCATCTTCCTAGGAAAGAAGTTGCTACACCACTAACTCACCAGCCAAACTCCTCCCAAAGTGACAAATCAATAGGGTTATCTACTGAGAGGGAGAGGGCAGGAGGTTGTTTTGAAGCAGACAAGGTTTAATGTTTGATTTCAGAGGTGGGGGGACACAACTGTAGCTTTAGTATTGGGGCAGTATCCATTTAATATAGAGTAACATTGTTTTTGAATGGAGAAACCAGGAGGGGACCAAAACGGCCTTTTGAAAATGTGGGAAAATGACATCCATAGAAGAATCCTCATTGCTGTCTGGACCAGTGTTTTTCAACCTTTTATGAGCCAAGGTACACTTTGTCATTGAAAAATATCCCAAGGCACACCAGGGGGTGGGGTGGGGGGGTCAGATCAAAGTATGAATTTTAAATAGTCTGGACTGTCAGTCCACCAGGAAACAGCCGGGTTCACCAGAGAGCCAGTCCATGCATGGCTGACGTGGAGCGTGGCCGGTGTTCTCCCCAAACGCTGGCAAGTTTTTGATGTTCAAGCCGAACCAAGCTCCAAACCACACACTTGATGCGGTCCAGTTCGGGATGTGCCAGGTGCCGAGCGTGTCGTGGACTGCGGTAGCTCCTCAGGAGCACCCACGCGTCCCCCCTGATGCGCCCCCCTCCCCTGGACCAGGTCTGGATTTGCGGCGCAGCCTGACTCCAAACAGAACCAGAGTCTGCCATTTGGTGATGACAGACGCTTGACAATAGAATATAATTTGCAGATTAATAATTATTTTTCAAAAAGTGTGTTTAGACCTTTTAGGTGAAATTGAATAGTTTCCCACAGCACACCTGATGATCTCTCATGGCACTCAGTGTTACAGTGGTTGTAAAACACTGGTCTGGACAACAGAGAGCTGGGAATGTGAAGGGGAGCTTACCAAATGAAAGTCTCTGCCTGTCCTCTTTTTAACTTCATCATTGTTTAAAATGTGTTTCAGTCCATTGGTCCCAGTGTCTTCACAATAATCAATGCTTCACTGGTTTCTGGTCCAGTCCCTGTCTAATTTAAGAACGCTGCATAAACTGGATGCTGGGAACTTTCTACAGTTAAATTAAGACAAACCTGAAATTCTCCTCAGTTCTCTGGAACAGCTGGTTCCTAAAGGCAGGGATTCTTCATTTACCAAACCCTCTGTCTGTCAGGAATCTTGGTGACCTTTGACCCAGCTCTGACTCTGGATGCTCATGTCAGTTCTCTCTTCACCTGCCTGAACAGAACCTCCTTAGATCGGCTCCAGGTGGTTCGGAATGCTTGTGCTAGTCTTCTGACTAAGTCCTCCAGACAACGCGACCTCCGCTCTACCCCCGTGACTGTTTGGGGGTCTGGGCCCCCTGGTGCGGTCGGGCCTCTGCTGGGGCCGGTTCACCCCTGGATCTCGGGTCTCTGGTTCCGGGCTGGATCTGCCCTGGGTGGCTGGCTGCGGGTGGTGCCTGTGAGCCCCTCATCACCAGGGGCTCGAGTGCGGCGGCGGCTGCTGGGTGACCCACGTGGGGTGAGCCTCTGCGCTCTCTGGGGGGAGTTTGCGGCTGACCCTGCGGTGGTCTCCCTGGGGTGTCCGTGCCCTGGGTGGCCTCCGGGCGTCTGGGACTCGGACCTCCTCCGCGTCCTCCATTGGCCTTGGGGGGAGGTCTGTGGCTCCTCGAACTTTTTATTGAATATTGCTACAGAGAAACCTTAAATACACAAGCGCGCGCACACACACACACACACACACACACACACACACACACACACACACACACACAGGTGCTCACTAGGTGTTCACATAAAGATGGACTCAGGTGTTTTCAGACACATTGACTGTGAATTAATCTTTACCGTATACGTTTTAAGGATATCACAACTGTTGTGTATTCATATGCTGTTTGTTGCTGTTGTATCTTTTCTCCCTGTTTTGTTTGTTTGTGCTTTATTCGCAGGTCTAGAAGTGGATTCTTCGTGTCTCTTCTCTTTCTCTGTTTACTTTCTCCCACACTCTTCTTTTTGTACCCTTCTTCTTTTCAGTCTCCGTGTCCATTGGAATTCAAATCAAACCAAAGAACAGTTCTAATAAAGATTTTTTTTTAAATTACATTTAAATGTAAGTCAGGTGGAGCATTATAGCAGTGGCTGTAACGCCTCACCTGGAACAGCAACACTGTTGGGCTTGTTCCTGGCACTCAGACATCTATTCAGACATCAATGGGGGGGGGGATTGTTTTTAATTATTTTCTTTTAATACCAATTTGAAGAATGATCTTGGCTTCCTGACGGCGGGGTGTTGCGTAACGTGGAGCTGCAGCTGCGCGGGTCAGCGGGACGACCTCGCCTCCAGGACTGAGCTCCCAACCAACTCTAAATGGAGCGGTTCGTTCAGGGGACCGAGTCCCGGCTGCGCAATGAACTCACTGTAGTGCAGTGGATTTTCTGTGCGCCTAGTGACCTCTGGTTTAGAAGCTATTGATCGGCCGGTATGATCAGCGCTAAAAGGAGAATATCGGAATTTTACAGATCACATTTTTTTCACAGAAATCAGCCGATTTTGATCGGTGGCCGATCGATCAGAACATCCCTAATTAAAAACATGGGTGTAGATTTGGTGACGTGTCCCCACCAATAACTTGATTCAAGGGTGCAGAAATCACATTGCATCCCCACCAATAATACGTGCAGCCCAGTGGACCAGGTGCTGGGCTGCTGTGCGCGGAGTCCGCGGACGGACCTGTGTCCAGGGGAAGGAGGCGTACGTGTCTGGATTGACCAGCGCGTGCCGCTTACGTAGACGGCACCTGCTCTGATGTGGACCGGGCTGGACTGACCTTGACACATTTTCCCAGTGATGTTAGCTTCAGGCCGATCCAGATCCCTTTAATCTGCACTTCCTGTTTCAACGCACCCACCCGCGTCCCGTCTTGGTCCCCACCAATGTCAAGAGCAAATCTACGCCATTGATTAAAAACACAACCGCCTTTATAAGGTTGACCATGTTAAAGAATGGGACCTGATCTTAAAGGTGACTGTTTACAGTTTTTCTCAATAGCTTTGGCGCATTTCTTACAACAGAATTAAAGTTTTCACAACAGTTAGGTCAACCTTCACAACATGTAGTCATTTGGGCTCAACCTAGTGGTAGTTTCCTGTTCATTTCATCCAGTGGTCACTGTTCTTGGACATGAAGCGATTGAGTTAGTACAAATATCTGTAAATGATCACTTTTTCATTTGCTTTTATCATGTCTGTCAAAATGAACTCTACTTGTAGCGACTGAATAGTCATTGTTCAGACAACTAATAATCTTCATTTCATTCATTGTGTCATTGCACACAATTGTGTTGATCATGTTGTCAAACATTTTGTACATCCAGTTTCTAAATCTTTGTAATGTTTCCATGAAAATGTCCATAAATCACTTTTCTCAGGTGAACCTGATCTTCCACTGAGTTAGAGGCTGTGTGAACATTTATTCTACCAGTGAGACCAGTCTGCTGTGGTCAGCCAGTGGTTACATGACAGGATGCTGGTGGAGTATCTTCCTCCCTACTCTCCATTTCTAAATCCGATTGAGGAGTTTTCTCTTCCTGGAGGTGGAAGGTAAATGACCAGAGTCCACATGCCCAAATGACGCTGAGAGCAGCCATGGATGCAGCTTGTGATGACATCACAGCAGAGTCCTGCAGAGGGTGGATTCAGCACTCAAGAAGATTCATTCACTGTGGTGTAGATGGAAGTATGTGTCCAGGCAGACGGAGCGTCTAGATGTCCATGACTGATCTGCAGCAGCGTCTGGTTTACAGGATCTTCAGTTTCTAAACTACTACAGTCTGGTTCACTGAGACAAAGGGAGTTTATTCTTTCTAAATGTTTTTCTTCCAGTTGAACAATGCTGTGAAAAGTTTTACATTTACAGTATAAAGTAAAGTGTATTTTCAGTGTCTTGAACTTTCTTTTACTTCTAGTTTTCTAAATGCCTGGTCTGTAACGCTGTCTGGACTTTACACTGGGCAGAACTTCCAGAGTCATCTGTCTCAGTGAAAACAGGACTAAACCATGTGACTGTTGTTTATACGATGCTGGGGTCAGAACTTGTCATTTTGACAACACTGACACTTTCATTGACATAAAGACTTGATTTTGAAGAACAAATAACCTATTTTGATTAAGGAGCTTACTTTTGAAGCGTGAACAACCCATTTTGAAAAGGTGACTTGCTTTTGCAGGTTATGTTTTGCAGTTTGCACTAATTGTTTTGAGAAATGTCCTAACAGTGGTGAAAACTAATTCTGTTGTGAGAAATGTGCCAAAGCTATTGAGAAAAACTGTAATAAGGAAGTGTGTGTGTGTGTGTGTGTGTGTGTGTGTGTGTGTGTGTGTGTGTGTGTGTGTGTGTGTGTGTGTGTGTGTGTGTGTGTGTGTGTGTGTGTGTGTGTGGTAGCTCAGTACCCAAGTTTGCTTCCTGCAGGCTGTTGCAAACTGTCTGCAGCAACAACTGTGTTCTTAAAATATCTACAGGATCTTACAGCAGCTTTGAGCTGTAGCTGTATGGACGGATACATACACATCTTCTTTTTAGCTCTTTATTAAAAGTCACAGTTATAACAATGAGCAAAAGCAGGATGTGAAATTGGAACAAGTGAAAGCTAATCTATTACAACCAAAGGTGAAAGGAGTTTTATGGGTCAAACTTTCAGTTCAATAAAACCAAATCTGAATGATTTTTCACAAAGTGAAGGAACTGACTGGTGTTTTACCCTTTAAGTTGTGAAGTTACAGCTGTTCCTCTTCTTTAGAACTGTTCCACAAATACACAGCTGTTTCTAATCAACTCGGATAGAAGACACAGCTGGTCAGATGGGTATGATGTGTCCTCTCAGGTCACCTCAGTGGAGTAAGAACATTCAGTCTGTGGTGGTGCGACGGTACCAGAAGCGGGCCCTGAAGTCATCGCTGCAGGTCATAAAGCCCGGGTTGGTGGGCGAGTGGACGATACAGCGGACGATGTTGTTGTGACCCAGAGACAGCAGGTTCTTCCTTTCAGCGGTTCTGGAGTCCCAGCAGCAGAGGCTGATGGTGCGCTCATCAGGCAGCAGCACGTAGTCCTCGGTGTGGTTGAACACGCCCTGTGTGCGATGCATCTGACGCCCGCTAAGCCCCGCACCTGGAACACAGGCAGAACCAGCCTCACCAAACAGGTTCACGCAGCGCAAACAAAAACAAGTTCTCATCCAACATCCAGATCAAGCTAAGGTTGTTTTAAAAAAAATAGACATTTGCAAAAATCTCAAGGACTCAAGAGTTCTATAAACTGAACTACTGGAGTGTCTGTCAACAACTAACTGGTTAGAAAATAACTTCCTTCAGTTAAACCCTGAAAAGACTGAATGTCTGATTGTTGCCCCTGATAGGATGGTCCCTCTGATCAGTCAACATATTGATCATTTAAACTCTGACGTCAAGTCAAACCTGAGGATTCTGGGTATTTTTGACCAATCAATGTCTCTTGAAGGTCGCTCAAAACAGCTGGTCTGAAACTGTTTTTATCATCTGAGAAATATTTCCAAACTGAGAAAGTTGGTGTCAAAACCTGAACTGGAAATGGTTCTTCATGCTTTGATCTCCTCCCGTCTAGATTACTGTAACACACTTTTCACATGTTTGAACCAAAAAGTCCTTTATGGCCTTCAGCTGGTCCAGAACTCTGCAGCAAGGCTCCTCACTGGGGTTGGGCATCGTTTGAATTTGAACAATTCCGGTTCTGATTCTCGATTGAGGTTCTTTTAAGAGGCAGGGCCCAAAACTTTACATGTTTTAATGAGCCATCTACAGAGGTCTTACTTGATGAAATAATCTGAACTTCCACATGAATTTTTATTCTAATTAACAATAACATCACCTTAAAGCGGCACTCCGGAAGATTTCATCAGGAGAGCAGTTTTTGAATCTAGCGTCCAAAGGCTCCTCCTCAAAACATCTCGACACGCGCGTCCGGTCGCGTGTGCGCGCGTGCACGCGGCGCATATACTTTGGACATGAACTGTACAGCTCAATGTGTAGGGTTTAATCACTCACAGTTCACAATCTTATTCCAACAACACTACGAGGGTCTGATGAGCCCTCTCTGTCCCTGCTGCTTCTGATATTAGCTCTGTTAGCAGAGAGCTGCTGCTGGACTCTGAAGCTGAACTTGACTCGGCCCTGGATGAACTTTCTGACCAAAATAAACGCGTAATCCTGTCAAGCCTTGCCATTCTGTGAGGTGAAAGGTTTAAAAATAAAAATAAATCCATCTTTAGCTGGAGAATGGGTAGGTTTTTAGTAGAAATGAGCCGTGAGTCCTCAGTGAACGGCTGAGACGGCAGAGAAACACACGGAGCATCCTGTACGACAGCGCCCCCTACTGGTACAGGTTTGGTCGATGCGCGTGCATGTTGAGAGAATGCAGAAATTTGAATTTCATTGGCTGAAAAATGTCGGCGGCAAGAAATAATGGAAAGGGGTCTCTAGGAGGAAGGAGGGTCTTCATCAGAATGACAGATGTTGTGGAACTCAACCCATAGATCATAGTTTAGACCTGAAATATCATTTAAAACATTTAGAAAACTTTGATACAGAGAAAAATGCTCCAGACAACCGCTTTAATTTAGACAAAATCATGTTTTTACTTTTTCAATTAAAGGAAAAAAAGCCTTGTAGCATAATCAGTGTTTGTTTCTGACCATGACTTCTAAACCTCCTACTCACAACCCAAGGTTTATAACTGAAAGAGGCTCTTTAACGGGAGACGACGAGTCTTCAAGATAACTAGAACAGTCCAGCTGTTTTCAATTCAAACTGAACAGGATGACGTCCAGGACGACAGAGAATCTACAGCAACCATTCTGTCAAAAGCAAACTTAAATCTAGCTGCTGTCAGTAACAATAGAACACATTTAAAACATTAAAACTCTCAACAGATTAAATAGTTCATAAAAAGCAAAATTATAATAATAATCTCACAACTTTGTGTGTTGTGAGCTTTATTATTCTAACGATTATTTTTCTGTTGCGCAATTATTAAAACCATGAAATCTCCAATAAATACCCCCCCCACAACATTTATTTATAAATTACTTAAATATTCAACGGTTTTCCAAAACCAAACATCTTCTGCTTAAAACAAAATACAAGCAGTGTTATCCAACATGAAAGACCTGTCCGTGTTTACTCCTTTACAGTACCAATAACTCTAGTTTAAAGGTTTAGAAAAAATACTACGTTGTAGTGCTAAACAAAGGAGCACAGTATGGACACCCCTGAGTGCGTTTTGCCACAGTGTCCCACATTATCTCATAATTTACAATGTAGATCTACTGGTACCCCCACATCTGTTTTATTGTCAATGTTTTTCTATATTTTGTTTATGTTGTAAAGCGCTTTGTGATGTATATCTGTGAAAGGCGCCATATAAATAAACTTTACTTACTACTAAATTAAGAATCAGATTATAGTAGATTTACATTTCAAATATGGCAAAATACTGATTTCACAGCAGCAAAATTATTGTATCTGTACAGTTTAAACATTTAATGATCTTTCTGCTTTCTTTAAAATCTTGCTGTATGTGCTCCTTTTTTAACTTGCCCCTGCGACTGGAGGTGACTAATTATATATTATACAATGACGTCCCTTTCTGTTCTGCCTGTGTTTTGAATAAAGCACATTCTCCATACCTGTGTACTTCACCAGTGTACGGCCTGTAGAGATCTCCCACAGTTTGACCACAGAGTCTTTCCCACTGGACAGGATGTACTTGGAATTCTTGGAGAAGATGGCAGAGCAGACCTCTGCTCCATCATGCGCCTTTTCAAAGGTGGTGACGCACCGGTTGGAGACTCCGTCCCACAGTTTGATGCTGCCGTCTTTGCTGCAGGTGACATAGCTGTTGGCAGAGGGGTTGTAGCTGACACCGCTGATGGTGTCTGTGTGTTGGTCCAGCGGGTTGCAGGACACAAAGCATTGAAAGGTGTTGACATCATAAAGACGCAGAGTGGGGTGCTGTGTTCCCACTAGCAAAAAGTCACCAGAGGGGTGGAAGGAGATGGAACGCAGCATTTCTGCTTCCTGTGAGAGAAAAAAACGTAAAGTGTATTGAAATGACAAATCGTAAAACGGTAAATGACTGTACTTGTGTAGCTCTTTTATCAACTCCAAGGATTTCCAGTCATTCCCACTACTCATTCATTCGCCCACACACACACACACACATGGCGGGATGCTACATTGTAGCCACAGCTGTCCTGGGAGAAAACTGACAGAAGCTGGACCTGCTGTACAACAGGCACTACCAAGCCCTCCTGACCGTCAACAGCAGACAGGTCGGTAAAGCGTATTTGCCCAAAAACACAACAACAATATAACCCAGAAGGAGCAGGGACCAAACAGACAACCCAACAACCACTCTGCCTAATGAGCTACTGTCAAAGCTATTGAAAAGCAATAGCAGCACAACTAAAGGAATGAGTCAGGATAACCCAAGATAACTCTAACTAAAGGATTTATTAAAGAGGAAAGTCTGAAGTCTAGTCTTAAAGTAGTCACAATTTCTACTTCATGGTTGGAAACTGGAAGCTGGTTCCACCAGAGAGGAGCCTGAGAAGTGAAAGCTCTGCCTCTCTTTCTACTTTTAGAAACTCTAGAAACCAAAACTAAACATGCAGTCTGAGAGTCCAGAGCTCTGACGAGACATCTGAAACATGAAGATCTCTAATAGAAGATAAAGCCTGATCTTTGACAGCTTTAGAAATCAGAAGCTAAACTTTAAATTCTGGATCTTCCAGGGAGTGAAGTGATCCTAAAACTGTAGAAATATGATCCCTCCTCAAAAGTCTCATCAGAACTCTTCATAGCATCTGGATCAGCTTGACATTAGACATCCTTCCCTCACTAGTGAACAAGACCCTGAGATTCTTATACTCCTCCACTTGAGGGACCTCTTACTTTACCTGGAATAGACAAATCGCCCACTTCATTTAAAGAACCAAAGCCTTGGACTTGGGGGTGCCGATCATTGTCCTAGCCACTTCCCACATAACCAATTTGAAGAATTATATCAGCTTCCCAACTGTGGGGTGTTGCATAATGTGCCTGCAGCAGCAACAACAGACTCTCGTGCTGCAGCAGCGGGACGTGGCCTTGCGATGCACGAGTCAGCTGGACTACCTCCAACCTCGTCTCTAGAGCTGAGCTCCAAACCAACCATAAATGGTGCCGTCCGTTCAGGGGACGACGAGTCCCGGATGCGCAATGAACCCACGGTAGCACCGTGGATTTTCTGTGCGCGTAGTGACCTCTGGTTTAGAAGCTATTCATCGGCTGGTATGAGCTGCACTGAAAGGAGTTTATTGGAATTTGCTGATCATGTTTTTTTCACAGAAATTGGCCAATTTTGATCGGTGGCCAATCGATCTGAACATCCCTACTTGAGATCTCTAGGATGGAACTTGTACACGCTCTGGGCTCCAGCTCTGTGTAGTTGTTTCACTACCTCAGCAAATTCTTCCCTTAAGAGACTGGACAGTCCATCCCCAGGACCCAAGGCTCTGGCTCCTCATTAGAATACGTGTTGGTGAGGTTAAGAAGCTCCTCCTAGTATTCCTTTCATTGTCTGACTACAGTCCCAGTTGATGTTAGCAGCTCCCTGTCCTCACTGTAAACAGTGTGAGCAAGTTGCTGCCTTCCAGAATGTTCACTGATACATCATATATATTTAATATATACTGAATCAACATGTTTTCACTTCACCTGTCAGTGGTCATAATGTATTGCCTGACTGGTGTGAAAGATAAAACACACATCCTGATCCTAGGAATACCAACCTGTATATATTTAAAAGCTCTTTTTGCAGAAGGTTTTGAGTAGTCAAACAGTTTCATAGTGTAGTCTCTTGATCCAGACGCTAGAATCTGTTCAGTGGGATGAAAAGCGAGGCAGGTGACTTCATCAACGTGATCGTAGAGTGTGCGTATAACAGGGTGATTCTCCATGTTTTGTTGTGCAGTTTCATTCATCATCACCTGAAATAGAAAAACAAATCAAAACATGTTGGCAGATTCAATGAACAGCAATGAGTATACCTTTACTCTGCCACCTGCCTTACCTCAATAGGCATTGCACTCTTTGCAAGCATGCGTTCAGTATCCAGGATCTTGATGGAGGCGTCAGCTGAGCCAGTAGCAATAAGCTGACCATCCCGACTGTAGGTAGCTACACGGCAAGGACCCTTATGAGATGTGACATAGCAGGTCTCATACTCTGAGGCCTCAGGGGACATGGTCTGGACATCCGCATCAAACTCTAAATCAATGCCAACCCCAGGCGCCACAGTGTCCGAGCGTCCAATAGCATACTGGACAGCACTGTCATCACTCTCCATCCCTGTGTGACAGATTGCATATTCTACAATTAAAGTCTCTTCAGGGTGACATGCAACTAACTTTTCATCCTGGTTGCTTAAAACACATCCATTAGAAAAATGTGAGATTGCAATATATTTATTATTATTCTTGAGTAGGGCTGGGCGATAAAACAATAATCGAAATATTATTATTATTATTATTTCGAAATCTCGAAATAACTTTTCCTCAATAGAGCAATATGAACAGGTCGATAAAACACTGATATAAAAAAACAGATGAACAGCCAATCATATTAAGTGTTGCTCAGCATTTGACCAATCAGTGGCCAGAATAGAGCTACGTGCTCAAAAGTAGCAGCTAAAGCTAACAGCTATTGTTTCTGCAGCTGCTGCCTCTTCAGTAATAATGATAATAATAATAATAATAATAATAATAATAATAATAATAATAATAATGATAATAATAATAATAATAATAATAATAATAATAATAATAATGATAATAATAATAATAATAATGGACTGGATTTATATAGCGCCTTTCAGGACACCCAAAGCACTTTGACAGAAGCTCCATTATTCATTCACACTCTGGTGGTGGTAAACTACGTCTGTAGCCACAGCTGCCCTGGGGCAGTCTGACAGAAGCGAGGCTGCCATTCTGCGCCATCAGCCCTTCTGATCACCACCAACATTCACACACAGTCACACAGGCAAGGTGGGTGAAGTGTCTTGCCCAAGGACACAACGACAATCTAACCCAGCCGGAGCTCGAACCGGCGACCCTCTGGTTACCAGACCGGCCACTCTACCAACTGAGCTCTAAGCCACCCCAAGGAGGAACTCATATATACGGTAATTAAACATTAAAACACCCACGGCTTATGTGTGGACAAATCTGCAATTTGCCCCAAATTTAGCTGCTGCAGCTTATATTCAGGTGTGCCTTATCGTCCGGAAACTACGGTAACTGTTAAATCCGGTTACTCAGTTTCCGTTTCAGAAACGAAAAAACGAAAGAGAGTACACTGATTGTAAGACAGCGTCTGTTAAAGTTCCCGAGGTAAGAGATAAATAAATAATAATAAATGCATAAATATGCCATTAAAGGGTTTTTTTTTTTTATTTAAAAAAACTTAAAGTACTTTGTTATTTTCTCTAAGAATTATACATATAGGTATTGAAAAAAGTATCGTTAAGGTATCGGTATCAAAAACCAGGTATCATTAAAGTAGTAGTATTGAAAAATATTTAACGGTACCCAGCCCTAGTCAGGTGTGTTCAACACATCAGAAGCTGAACACACCTGATGTATTTTAAATCAGCTGCTCTTGCAACCAGTTGTCATGGAGCCCAGCTCTGGAACAAACATTACATCAAGAACTCCTACCTATCTTAGCCAGCTGCATCAGCTGCTCAGAGGGTGACACCACATTCTGTGGTTTGACCTCGTTGATGAGGCTGTTGGCGATGTTGGTGTAGCCATCGTAGAGCAGCTGACTTATGATGAGCTTATACAGGTGCTGCCGGTCTTTCAGGGTTGGTTTGGGACGAAACATGTTGGGTCACTCTGCAACTGCACTTGCTGGCTGTAAGGAAACACACAATGTTAACTTCAATAACATTTCAGTGCTGTGAAAGAATTGTGTAAGTAGTTTTCAGATGATGATTTCTTTGTTTCTGGGTAAAAATCTCTCCAGACCAACCTGGCTCTGTGTGAAAGCGTGTGAAAGTCCTAGATAGTAACTCCCGGTTAGTGATCACTAGTAATGAGTCTCACGTCTCTGTGGAGGACATTCTGTCCCACTCTTCTTTACTGAATTGTTTCAGTTCAGACACATTGGAGGGTTTTCCAGGATGAACGACCCTCAAGGGTCGAGGGTTTTACTGCAGCCAGCCGCGAGTGGACTACAAGCTGGAGCCGTGTCTGTGATAAATTTGGTCGGGGAGAAGCTTATTCCCAGAAAAATGCTTCATCGATCATAGGGATGTACATAGTTAACCGGTTAACTGCCATTAATGATGC
This sequence comes from Callopanchax toddi, assembly GCA_006937965.1. Taxonomy (NCBI): domain Eukaryota; kingdom Metazoa; phylum Chordata; class Actinopteri; order Cyprinodontiformes; family Nothobranchiidae; genus Callopanchax; species Callopanchax toddi. Next base: position 1,562,826 of record SSNR01000136.1, read on the forward strand.
AACCGAGTATAATATTTAATGCCCGGTTGACTGAAATGTATTTATTTCCCTTGGGTGTGTAATACATTTTTGTGCCAATTCGGTGACGTATGGCGCGTTGCCTCATGGGATGCATAAGTGTAAACAACATGTAGCAATCCACTACAAATCTGCTAAAACAGAAGACACTACTGTCGCTGTGTGTTATGAGCTTAACCTGCAGAAAATGGTACACTCGTGTTGTGTGAAGGGCCGCCCTGCCAGATCACAAGAAGAAAAACTTGATAACGCAACTCAGACTCAAAATGGCACAGCGCTGCAGTGAGTGTTTGTGGAACAGGCAGGTCACGTGTCTGACAAAGTCCTATTTCACTATATTATAGTTAAAGAACGGATGAAAAAGCGTTTGTGTTATTTGCGGGGCGAAGCAACGGTGCGTGTGTGACGCGGACGCCGCAGTGGCGGCAGGTGGGGATGTTACGTAGGTGGCGTGTAGGGCTGTCACGGTAACCGCACAAATGAAATATCGCGATATTAAGAAACCTAACGCGCTGCATGACGGGCCACTGCAATTACCGCACCTGACAATACTGATGATGATGAGGAGGTAAAGTGCGCGCTGATCGAGGAGATCGTACACATGGAAGATGGAGGGAGCGGTGCCAGTGCGTCAGCTGCAGCCCAGCCAGAATCCTTGGCGGAGACGGTGCTGCCACCAGCGGCAAAAAAAAAAACGCTCGGAGACCTGCTGAAGTCACGGACCAGCACATCTTCTGCATCTGTCCCAAAGAGAGTTAGAGCCGAACTGGAGCTCAGTCGCTACCTGAAGGAGGAACCCATCGACCCTAATGAAAATCCCCTGCAGAGGTCGCGCTGGGCTTTTTAGTTTTCCGTCATTTTGACTGACAGGGTTAAAAAAATCCGGTCATAATCTATTTTTATCCGTCACTTATTAATTTTAAAAATGATAATAATTACATTTTCAGTAGCATTACTCTAACACTGGGCCCATTTAGCACATAAATCCATAGGATTAGACTCTAAATTAGTCCATCAGCCAGTCATCAGATAGACATTTCTAAAAACTCCGTTTGGAGTCGAGCGCAGCGCAGCAGCAGGTGCAGCTCTGTGCGCTCCGCGGGACTCTGATTACTATATAATATTAACGTTCGTTATGAGATCATGAGAGAGGTGAGGGGTTCACATATTTTTCATTGAGATACTCAGGGGAAAACCCGGTGCTGATGTTTAAATCGGACCTCCTCGCGTGAGGGAGTGTTTGGAGTTCAGTATATGGGCGCTCGGCTCGTGGAGCAGATTTTGCGTGTCAACAAGCCTCCACAGCTTATAAATGCTACTCTGAGAGCAGTGCACATTACAACAGGAAGTGTAGTTAATCCATATCTGATCGCGTGCTGAGCACCGGATTGCAAAGAGGCGTTTGAGCGGATCAGGTCTGACACCTGATGGCGGACCAGTGTTCTTCTGCTGCAGAGCGCAGGACGTCTGGATCACAGGTCTGCGCTCAGCAGAACCTCAGTCTGGGCTGCAGGTATTAGTTGGTGGAGATGCAGCGCTAGTTCTGCATCCTTAGTTCGAATTATTAGTGGGGACAATTCAGTGATTGCCTATGACGGTCTGATGGCGCGCAAACCTGTCAGAATGACCGGCGCCCTTCAGGTCTTTCCGTCAGAGTAAAAAAAAAAACAAAAAAAAACTGTTAAATACCGGAAAAATCCGGTTAACGCGACCCCTGATCCCATGACACGGTGGCATAACAACCAAGAGCGATTCCCTTTGCTCTTCAGAGTCGCACGCAAGTACATGTGTATTTGCGCAACGAGCGCACCTTCAGAGAGGGTTTTCAGTGTCGCTGGAAATGTTGTCACCTCTCAGATCCTGTCTGAAACCGCATCAGGTTAATCTTATTTTATATACTTGATTTTAACAAAACGGGCGCTTTTTAATTTTTTTTTAATTTTAGTAATTTACAAAGAAATGTGCTAAATAAATAAAGTGCTGCAATAAAATCGCACACCGCAATATTGAGCCGCCCTGACTCACCGCAGGGGGAATTCCTCAACCGCGACAGCCCTAGTGGCGTGACTTTATGGTTAATCGGTTATTGACCGTTAAACGCTTCAATAGCCGGTTAAACAAAATCTTGGAAACGTGCATCCCTAATCAATCATTTGGCTACATGATGGATTCAGTAAAGAGGACGTGATGAAAACAAAAGACAGAAGTCAAACTGTGCAGAAAGACTAGAAACAATGTAACACGTTCGCCATCCTCAGGTCAACCACACTTTATAGAGAACCTGATTACAACAACTCAAATGTGACTATATCCACATGATGCAGCTCTCTGTAATATCCATCTGTAGAATTTAACAGACTGTATCTTAAATATTTGTGTTTGCAGGAAATTTTAGTCTGTGGGGCAATTATGCTGCCACAGCCCCATCTAGTGGACAACTTTTGTTGTGTGCATACAGGTAGTTATCTCCATTAATCATAATCGAGGTGAAATCCTCAATAAATCGTGATTATTGATTTGAGGCCATATCGCCCAGCCATACTTTACCCTAATTATGAGCAGAGAAATAATGTGGCAAACATTACTTTACACTGTTACCCCCAAATTACAAATGTTAGACTATTTTGAGGGTTTTCTTGTCCAAGTTATATTGTATTTGAGGTTTATTATGTCTGATATTATAATGTTTTGGTGCTTGCATTAGTATCGGTGGATATTGGTTATCAAGACATCCACAAAGCCCAAATATCGGGATCAGTATCGGGACTGAAAAAGCTGGATCGGTGCATCTCTAGTCACAGTACAAAGATCTAGTGGTGCTGAGACCTCAATCAGGTCTGAGGGACAGAAGACCCTCAGCATCCTCTGCACGCTCAACTCAGGCTGCTACCACCAGGAAACAGGTTTACTAAGGCCCGAGGGTGAGACCTAACAAGTACTTCAGGTCTTTGTCCCCTTTAGCTTTTTAAAGCGTTTTAGGGTTGGATAAATGATGCTAGACGAACTGTGTTGTCTGGAGTTCTGACGTAAATTGTAAGTGCGTCCTTTTTGTTGTTGTGCGTATTGCTGTGAGTAGGTTGAATTGCCCCTCGGAGAAAAAGTATTTAAAGTCAAACCGGTTAGCTTCTTCCATTTATCTCTCAAACTCGCTGAACTGCTGCATTATGTGCAGAGGAAAGTTCCAACCCTCAAGCCAGATAGCGCTGAATGAAACTGCTGTGAAGCTAACAACGTTAGCTTTGACTTAACGCAACGCTACGGATGAATGAGAGGCAATTCAGCGTTAACTACAGCGTGTGTACAGCTGTGCGTCGGGAACGCACCGGGCTAACTGCTCGGTTCAGCCTTCACATCGGTTCTTGTTGCTTTGAAGGATTAAATGAGAGCAGCTCAAACCTTTGTGAAGTTCCAATTGCGCTCCTGGACCAAAACGTGAGTTACGTTGTACGTCATCTAAACGCGCTAACGTCACGTTTTTTAAACGAACTTTATTAACAAACACGTACAGAACATTAGACATTACCATTGTCACAAAGATGTTTGTCCAACGTTTTGAACCAAACAACCAGACATCAGGTTCCGAATATTTTTATAGAAATGTAAAAAGCACTTATTTGAAAATAAACTTCTCCAACTTTACTTACTTACTTTACTTTAATTATCTTTTATTGAACTATTTTGATTTTTAGAATCTATTAACATTCCAGTAATATTTTTGATTAATTCTAAATTTTAATATTGTTTATGTTTTAGTTTTTTAATATTTTACTTTATTTTATGTTTTCCTTATATTTTGTATTTCATTTCTATTTTTCATCTTATTGTATCATGAGGATGGGATGGACAAAATAAGCATCGACTTCAAATCATTCCAATTTTGATCTCTTTCAAAACTTCTAATTGTACAACGACATCACGGTTATAATGTAACAAATCATTCATCTTCTCCCACTGCAGAACTACAGCTTGAGTTCAGTTTCTCCAGCCACACCGGGCCTGGACACTCCCACACCTGTTCTCAATCAAGACATCACTTTTCCCTCATTTTAACTTAGGACTGGTTGGTCAGGGATGGAACAGAACTGAACTTTATTTTTCTCAAACTTTATTTAACAACTGACATGTACAAACAGTAGTTACAAATCTGCATGGTATGCTGGAATTAGAAGCATTTGTACATGTCGGGTTCATATTTGCAAAGAAAAAACAATAAAATAAATGAATAGCTGCATCAAAAAGAAAGGAGACAAGCAAATAAAAGTAAAATGAAAATAGTGAAAAACAAACAAACAACAACAACAACAACCACAAAACACCTAACCTAAGTCTATGTTTAAATATCTTCAAAGATGTCTAAGTCTTCATATGCTTGAAAGATAAATACTGCCCATTTGCTTTTCATAATTTTCAGTCTTGAGGTAATTGTCTTTGAGGTCTTTCTTAGAGACTGAGAAGGTTTTATCCTTCAGCATCTGGCAGAACTTTGCTTTGAGAATCATGTTATTTACAATCAAATGACACTTCTTGTTCTTTAAACAGATACCAAAGGTGAGATTGTGTCTATTGAGAGGAGCAGGTAGAACGATTTTGGTACATAACCAGTTCTGCAGCTCTTCCCAGAATAACGTTGAATACATACAGTTGAAAAAGATGTGGTCTGTTGTTTCAATACCTGTTTGGCAAAAATTGCAGTTATTGAATTCAACATTAAATTGTATCCTTAACAGCTCATAGATGATAGATATTATTTAAGATTCTGAAGTGAACTTCCTTTATTCTAGGATGAACAGGGAAATTTAAGTAATGAGTTCTCCATTTTTTGAACTTCATCTCCTGGGAACAATTGAAGTATAGAGTTTTTATTTGCACGTACAGGGTGAAGTACTGCGTTTAGGTGAGAACGTAACAATTTATTTGATCATTTCTCATTCAGGAATTCTTGGCCATTGATTAAAAGAGGTGGGAGTGTAATACTGTTATCTGAAATGTAATTATTACAGATCAGGTGTGTCATTGTGAATGGGATAGCTTGTATCACCCTGTCAAACTGTTGTTGTGTACAGGTAATTCTGTATTTTGCACAAAAGCCATTGTAAGATAACCAGGCACCCCGTTCATCAAGATGTGTTGTTATCAACCAGACATTCTTGTTCATCCAGTGCTGCAGAAATAAAGATGAACCTTTATGTAGAATACTATATCTGTTTTTCCATGTGGGGGAACCATGAGGAGTGAAATTGTGTGTATACATTAGTTTCTAACTAAGCAAGACTTGTTTATGGAAAGACGATAGTTTGACTGGGAGCTTCTCTACTTTAAAATCACACCTTAATAGTTCAGCTCCTCCTAGCTTTCTAAACAGAGCTCTTGGGATACAGAACCACATGCTGTCATTTTTATGATCTTAACCATTTTAGTTTTAATATTGCATTCAAACACTCAAAGTCAGTAGCAGTCAGACCCCCATCTGACTTATTGATGTGATGTACTTTATTTTTCCAAATAAAGTTAAAGTTTAGTTGATTAATTGTTTTTATAACTTTATTGGGTATGGCCATTGAATAAGTGAGGTCAATACATCTGGCTAAGGACTCTAACCCTAACCCATTTTAACAAACAAACCAAAATTCTATTAATTTGACTGATCTGTAAAGTAGGTAGACTTGTTTGCTCTTTAGAATGAAAGAAATGGTTCTGTATCAAACAGCAGAGGCAGAGGGATCACTTTAAATACTTCAATATATTCTTTTCATGAACATTGAATGTTAAAATGATCATCAAAGTCAGTTAATTTAAGGAATTGACCCTGATCATCCAGTAAATCTGTAATAAAGATATTTTTTCTATGAACAGTGACTTGCTATTAAGTGTAATTGTTCTCTTGTTCCACAAGGTGGCGCCATGAGGTGTAAAGTTATGGATAAACACAATCTTGAATAAAACAGAACTTGTTTGTGATATTCTGATCATTTCAGTTGTAGCGTAATATAACCTGATTTTATTGTTATAATACGGACACACTTCTGCAAGGTTATTAGCTTAGTTTTGTCGGCTTTATGCTAAGCAATGCTAGCTACCTTCACTAACCTAATTATTATGCAGGATTTCTAGGTTCTTGTGATTCAAAGGGAAGACCTACGTACGTTATATTTGGAAGTTATAACCCAGAAGCAGACTTAGACTACAGTTATTTTATTAAAGAAACAGATTGAACGAACAGACAGATATGAGGTAGATGGTGCATCTTAAGAGATTCTTCTGATATTATTAAGCTGAGAGTTAATGACGAGAGCCCGTGAGATATTTATATCTCTAGGGATTCTGAGCTAGTTAGGAGGGGAACTGAGCCTAAGTTGACAGGAGTGTTATTTATCAAGAGCCTCAGTTTACCAGATCGGAGTTGGTACCTCGCTGAGACCGCTCCGGGACCACCTCGGCGTGGATTTGAGGCTTCGTCGGGAGGCTGTGAGAACCTGACGAAACCCGGTCTGCTCCCCGGTCACGTGAAGTTACCGCAGGCACGGAGATGTCTGATGAGTCGGTCTGCGGCTCCATGCTCGTCTGGTAGCGGAGGCAACGGGGGTTTTCCCCATGGCAGGTGAATAGAAGCAGACGGATGGTGTCTAGCTTCTTAGCCGGAGAAATGTCCTCGACCTGTGGGGCTGGTTACCCATGAGCTAGGTCGGCATCCAAGCCTACCGTGTAGCGGAGAAAACGGAGGCCGTGTTCTCTCGTTGAAGGTTGAAACGAGAACTCCGGGACACGGTAGCTTCCAGGCAGGAAGTCTGACCGTGGAAAGTTTTGGACACCTGGCCCAATGGGGAAAGAGTTACCAAGTCACGTGGTTCTCGTCATTAAGGAACCCAGGAAGTTAGATGGATTATTAATATGCTTTAACCTTTTTAGCAAAAGTAGAAACATGAAATAATACTGATGCAACATCAACATTCATTAATACTGGAAGAAAATGAATTAATCATATTAAGACATTTCTGGACAGTGGATTAAAGGTAGTGTCTTTTTAGAATGAGACATCAAAGAGTCCTTAAGTTTAATTATTAATTAAAGAAAGTCTTTTGAGTCTTCCGACACGACCGGTCCTGGAAGGAATGTTGATTCAGGTTACAACATAATAAAAGAGTCATTTTAATCCAAGTTATTGGGACAAAAGATGAGTTATTGTTGTGATGAACCAGATGTCAGAATTCAGAGATAGTAACGCCTTTGCCGGCGTTACATATCCCCCCTTATTTCAAGACGAGGACTCCTAGCAGAAGGTCGTTGCCTTGAAATACCAATCCGATGATGGAGGACATCGTGGGTCATCATGAACCAAAGGGAAGAAAGGTTTGTGGTACCTTTCCACCGGACAGAGTCAATCAAAAATGAATCAGAGCTTGAGTTTTAGAGATTACCAGACACAGGGGCACCTGTGTCATTGACCTTCAGGAATCAGGAAGCATCCCACACCGGAAACAGAATCAGGAGGAAGGCACCGATCCAAACGGTGCCAGGAGACTGAGGAGTGGGGCAGTCCGTGAAGGGGGTCGGCAGCAGCGGGGCGTCGTTGATGAAGAGTTCCAACCCAGAGCAGCGTCGGCAGATGAGTCGCAGACGAGACCAGTTGGGACCTTGGACGTCCGGCGGCTGGACAGTAGAGCAGAAGAAAGGCACAGCACAGCAAAACAACCACAATCTGGTAAAGGGGCATTCAAAATGTGTGAATGTAGGGCAGATTTGGTTAAAATAAACTATCCATCCATCCATTTTCTGCAGCCGCTTATTCCTCCACAGAGGGTCGCGGGGCAGCTGGTGCCTATCTCCAGCGGTCAAGGGGCGAGAGGCGGGGGACACCCTGGACGGGTCGCCAGTCCATCGCAGGGCCACACAGAGACGAACGAGACAAACAACCACACACCCACTCACACCTAAGGACAATTTACCAGCCCAATTAGCCTGACAGTCATGTCTTTGGACTGTGGGAGGAAACCGGAGTACCCGGAGAAAACCCACGCACGCACGGGGAGAACATGCAAACTCCACGCAGAGAGGCCGCAGAGCCGGGACGCGAACCCACGACCTCCTTGCTGCGAGGCAACAGTGCTAACCAACTGCGCCACCATGCAGCCGTTAAAATAAACTAGAAAAATTAAATTAATCTAATTTTAAAAATAAGGCTATGTGTCATGC
>SSNR01000136.1:1578841-1626508 GCA_006937965.1 Callopanchax toddi
CCCCCCCCCCCCCCCCCCACCCCCTTCCAACCTATCTTGTGCAGCCCGCACCCCACCCACCCGGCCCATAGACTCCTTCATGGATATTCATCTGGCCCTTTTAGGTTTGTAACTGAGTACTCCTGAGCTATGCATTGGTCAAATTGACCCTTACTTTAAGTGCAGCTGTTGTTCTTCCACCCCCTCATCCAACCTCCTGCAGGGCAGTTGGGGAGCTGAGCTTCTCTAAGCCCCGCCCATCTCTCTTCTCCACGCATTCGTGAGACTTCAGTGGGTCAGGGTCTCAGATGAAGGGAGTAAAAAAGACTTGTGCTTGTTGATCAACCATCTACGAAGCAACTGCCGTGCTTTGCTTATAGCTTCACCATGACCATTGCTAACGTTTGTGAGCATGTGCACTCCTGTGGTTTTTAAAGGGTGAGGATGGGCTCAGGTAGCCAAAGGTGCTTGTGATTGGCTCTGTCCTCTAGGGAGGAGTGGTCTTTTCCCTTCTTAACGTCAGCACAGCAGGGGAAAGATTTTGAAACTACCCGTTTTAGCATTAGCTCTAAACACATTTCCCAAAAATGAGAATCAGAAAGTGAAAACGGTGAAAACATTTGAACAATTTTGTGTCTCAGACACAGTTTTTGGGACTGATATGACAGGAACCTGAACTGGGAAGGGGAGCGGCGGAACCAGCACCTAGTAATGAAACAGACCAGCCACAAATGACTGGAAAACAAGGTGAACTGCCTTTGTCAAGGCAGGTTGATGAGCAGAGCATTGGGTGGACACAAGCTGGCAGCAGTCAACCTAATGGAGCCAGTACTAACCGGAGGGAGCCTTTTCAAGGCTGGTTCATGCCCACCTTCCAGCTCCGCAGCCTGCCATTGGGGTGCAACAACCAGGAGCGAGGACCAGGACAGGCTCTGCAACTGCGTCACCTACTAAATTCATCGCTGGCAATTTTAATAGCCGGTAAAAATGTTACACAGATTAAATTAAGTAACATGCAGTATGTCTTTTTAGAGTGTACAGACCAGTGTCAATGCTGCTACTGTTTAACTACAGTCCAGTGTCATTGCTTCTACTGTTTATCTACAGACCAGTGTCATTGCTTCTACTGTTTAACTACAGACCAGTGTCACTGCTTCTACCGTTTAACTACAGACCAGTGTCATTGCTTCTACTGTTTAACTACAGACCAGTGTCAATGCTTCTACTGTTTAACTGCAGATCAGTGTCACTGCTTCTTCTGTTTAACTACAGACCAGTGTCATTGCTTCTTCTGTTTAACTACAGACCAGTGTCATTGCTTCTACTGTTTAACTACAGACCAGTGTCAATGCTTCTACTGTTTAACTGCAGATCAGTGTCACTGCTTCTTCTGTTTAACTACAGACCAGTGTCATTGCTTCTACTGTTTAACTACAGTCCAGTGTCAATGCTTCTACTGTTTAACTACAGATCAGTGTCACTGCTTCTTCTGTTTAACTACAGACCAGTGTCATTGCTTCTACTGTTTAACTACAGATTAGTGTCACTGCTTCTTCTGTTTAAATACAGACCAGTGCCAATGCTTCTACTGTTTAACTACAGACCAGTGTCAATGCTTCTACTGTTTAACTACAGACCAGTGTCAATGCTTCTACTGTTTAACTACAGTCCAGTGTCAATGCTTCTACTGTTTAACTACAGATTAGTGTCACTGCTTCTACTGTTTAACTACAGATCAGTGTCACTGCTTCTACTGTTTAACTACAGTCCAGTGTCACTGCTTCTACTGTTTAACTGCAGGCCAGTGTCATTGCTTCTACTGTTTAACTCCAGGCCAGTGTCAATGCTTCTACTGTTTAACTACAGACCAGTGTCACTGCTTCTACTGTTTAACTACAGACCAGTGTCAATGCTTTTACTGTTTAACTACAGTCCAGTGTCATTGCTTCTACTGTTTAACTACAGTCCAGTGTCACTGCTTCTACTGTTTAACTACAGACCAGTGTCAATGCTTCTACTGTTTAACTACAGTCCAGTGTCACTGCTTCTACTGTTTAACTGCAGGCCAGTGTCATTGCTTCTACTGTTTAACTGCAGGCCAGTGTCAATGCTTCTACTGTTTAACTACAGATCAGTGTCACTGCTTCAAATACAGACCAGTGTCAATGCTTCTACTGTTTAACTACAGATCAGTGTCACTGCTTCTACTGTTTAACTACAGTCCAGTGTCACTGCTTCTACTGTTTAACTACAGTCCAGTGTCACTGCTTCTACTGTTTAACTACAGATCAGTGTCACTGCTTCTACTGTTTAACTACAGTCCAGTGTCACTGCTTCTACTGTTTAACTGCAGGCCAGTGTCATTGCTTCTACTGTTTAACTACAGACCAGTGTCAATGCTTCTACTGTTTAACTGCAGGCCAGTGTCAATGCTTCTACTGTTTAACTACAGACCAGTGTCAATGCTTCTACTGTTTAACTACAGACCAGTGTCAATGCTTCTACTGTTTAACTACAGATCAGTGTCACTGCTTCAAATACAGACCAGTGTCAATGCTTCTACTGTCTACGTTACAGAAAAAAGCAATGTATTACAGTAATAATTCCTTCTGTAACTCGTTACTTCCAACACTGGTTATGACACTCCTCTTGTTGCTGATTTGGGTTAAGAAGTGCTACGTTCCAAAGTCAACACAAACCAAATAAACCATTCAAAGAAAGTCAAACTTTATACAGTGCTGTACAGAAGAAGGTTAAAACAAACACATCTTAAACTGTTGATTGAACATAAACAGAGTCCACACACTGCAGCAGATTGGAACTGAGTGGGACTGCCATTATTTAGGTCTGAGTCAATATATTAGTGGGGTGGTGTCCAGTCAGTCAGACTCCACCCACAGAATCCAGTCACAACCTCCTGTAAAAGGACTCATCAGTTCTAATGCTGCCCAATCAAAACAGAAAGAAGTGAAGTTGTGTCTACTCAAAAGGGACTGTCTCTACAGCGGTCACTTCCTGTTAGACTATGAGACAATGCCCCGTTCAAAAACTGAAGGCATACTGACCAAATGGCCCCCTACAGCCATCTTTTTTTCAGCATTAGGGCCATGACATTGGTTTGATTTTATCTAGTATTTTGGCTGCATGGTGAAATCTGTTTCATAAACACGCTCTACACATTTTATGTAACTTTTGACCCTATGCCAAGACTTTTTGGGGGAATCAAAATAAAATCCCCCTTTTCAGTTAGATCCACATTAGAAAGGTTCAATCTGGGCAGCTAAATAACAGTAAACAGTGGAGAACTTTGGAGAACAGAAAACTACAACTTGAAACAGAAACAACGGTTTCTTATCTCTGATGATTAACTCAAGCAACGTGGACAAAGTACATCATTGGTTTTATTAGAATTCTGTCAACTGTTTTAGTAAATAAGATGATTTAATTGTGATTTTAACATCTGACACAGCTTCTAAAAATCATGAACACATGCTGATAACGATGCTCCTACCCTGCAGGGCTGCGTGAAGACAACAGGAAGCAAGCAAGGTAGGAGGTGTCTTGTTACCATGACAACACAAAGCAGAATCTTTAAACCAGTCTGCAGTTGCCTTGGAGACCAACTCAAGACTGTGGCAACAGAACTACACAAAAACAGTTTGTTTTCCTTCAGCCAATCATTGCATAATCAATGCCACAGAAAGAAATGTGTTCACAAAGACAGAGCTCTGAAAACATCAAAGAGATGAGAAACATCCTGATGCAAAGACCACGCAGTTAGTAAGTCAGGTTTATTTCTACAGCATCAGAAAATATCAGAGTGCTTCACAAAAACCATCCAAATTTAAACTTTAAAAATTAAAAAGACTATTAAGAAAATAAAGATCATAAAAATAAATGAACAAATATCATTAACTACACATAATGATCCTAAAAAAAACAAATAAAGATGGTTCAAAACAGTAGTCAGTGACCTCGTGGTGGTAAAAGAGACCTGGTGGTCAAAGAGACCTGGTGGTGGTCAGAGGGACCTGGTGGAGGTCAGAGGGACCTGGTGGTGGTCAAAGAGACCTGGTGGTCAAAGAGACCTGGTGGTGGTCAGAGAGACCTGGTGGAGGTCAGAGGGACCTGGTGGTGGTCAAAGAGAGCTGGTGGTCAAAGAGACCTGGTGGTGGTCAAAGAGACCTGGTGGTCAAAGAGACCAGGTGGAGGTAAGAGGGACCTGGTGGTGGTCAGAGGGACCTGGTGGTGGTCAGAGGGACCTGGTGGAGGTCAGAGGGACCTGGTGGTGGTAAAAGAGACCTGGTGGTGGTCAGAGGGACCTGCTGGTGGTCAAAGAGACCTGGTGGTGGTCAAAGAGACCTGGTGGTCAAAGAGACCAGGTGGAGGTCAGAGGGACCTGGTGGTGGTCAGAGGGACCTGGTGGTGGTCAGAGGGACCTGGTGGTGGTAAAAGAGACCTGGTGGTCAAAGAGACCTGGTGGTGGTCAGAGGGACCTGGTGGTGGTCAGAGGGACCTGGTGGAGGTCAGAGGGACCTGGTGGTGGTCAAAGAGAGGTGGTGGTCAAAGAGATCTGGTGGTGGTCAGAGGGACCTGGTGGTGGTCAAAGAGACCTGGTGGTCAAAGAGACCTGGTGGTGGTCAGAGAGACCTGGTGGAGGTCAGGGAGACCTGATGGAGGTCAGAGAGACCTGGTGGTGGTTAGAGGGACCTGGTGAGGATCAGAGAGACCTGGTGGTGGTCAGAGTGACCTGGTGGAGGTCTGAGAGACCTGATGGAGGTCAGAGAGACCTGGTGGTGGTTAGAGGGACCTGGTGAGGATCAGAGAGACCTGGTGAGCATCAAGAGACCAGGTGGAGGTCAGAGGGACCTGGTGGTGGTCAGAGGGACCTGGTGGTGGTCAGAGGGACCTGGTGGAGGTCAGAGGGACCTGGTGGTGGTCAAAGAGACCTGGTGGTCAAAGAGACCTGGTGGTGGTCAGAGGGACCTGGTGATGGTCAGAGGGACCTGGTGGTGGTCAGAGGGACCTGGTGGTGGTCAAAGAGACCTGGTGAGGATCAGAGGGACCTGGTGGTGGTCAGAGAGACCTGGTGAGGATCAGAGGGACCTGGTGGTGGTCAGAGGGACCTGGTGGTCATCAAAGAGACCTGGTGGTGGTCAAAGAGACCTGGTGGTCAAAGAGACCTGGTGGAGGTCAGAGAGACCTGGTGGTGGTCAGAGAGACCTGGTGGTGGTCAGAGGGACCTGGTGGTGGTCAAAGAGACCTGGTGGTCAGAGACCTGGTGGAGGTCAGAGAGACCTGGTGGTGGTTAGAGGGACCTGGTGAGGATCAGAGAGACCTGGTGAGGATCAGAGGGACCTGGTGGTGGTCAGAGAGACCTGTTGAGGATCGGGGGGACCTGGTGGTGGTCAGAGAGACCTGGTGATGATCAGAGGGACCTGGTGGTCGTCAGAGGGACCTGGTGGTGGTCAGAGAGACCTGTTGAGGTTCAGGGGGACCTGGTGGTGGTCAGAGAGACCTGGTGATGATCAGAGGGACCTGGTGGAGGTCAGAGGGACGTGGTGGTGGTCAGAGGGACCTGGTGGAGGTCAGAGGGACCTGGCGGAGGTCAGAGGGACCTTGTGGTGGTCAGAGAGACCTGGTGGAGGTCAGAGGGACCTGGTGGTGGTCAAAGAGATCTGGTGGTGGTCAGAGGGACCTGGTGGTGGTCAGAGGGACCTGGTGGTGGTCAGAGGGACCTGGTGGTGGTCAAAGAGACCTGGTGGTCAAAGAGACCTGGTGGTGGTCAGAGAGACCTGGTGGAGGTCAGAGGGACCTGGTGGTGGTCAAAGAGAGCTGGTGGTCAAAGAGACCTGGTGGTGGTCAAAGAGACCTGGTGGTCAAAGAGACCAGGTGGAGGTCAAAGAGACCTGGTGGTGGTAAAAGAGACCTGGTGGTCAAAGAGACCTGGTGAGGGGTCAGAGGGACCTGGTGGTGGTCAGAGGGACCTGGTGGTGGTCAGAGGGACCTGGTGGTGGTCAGAGGGACCTGGTGGTGGTCAGAGGGACCTGGTGGTGGTCAGAGAGACCTGGTGGAGGTCAGAGAGACCTGATGGAGGTCAGAGAGACCTGGTGGTGGTTAGAGGGACCTGGTGAGGATCAGAGGGACCTGGTGGTGGTCAAAGAGAGCTAGTGGTCAAAGAGATCTGGTGGTGGTCAGAGGGACCTGGTGGAGGTCAAAGAGACCTGGTGGTCAAAGAGACCTGGTGGTGGTCAAAGAGACCTGGTGGTGGTCAAAGAGACCTGGTGGTCAAAGAGACCTGGTGGAGGTCAGAGGGACCTGGTGGTGGTCAGAGGGACCTGGTGGAGGTCAGAGGGACCTGGTGGTGGTCAAAGAGACCAGGTGGTCAAAGAGACCTGGTGGTGGTCAGAGGGACCTGGTGGAGGTCAGAGGGACCTGGTGGTGGTCAAAGAGACCTGGTGGTCAAAGAGACCTGGTGGTGGTCAGAGGGACCTGGTGGTGGTCAAAGAGACTTGGTGGTCAGAGACCTGGTGGTGGTCAGAGAGACCTGGTGGTGGTCAGAGAGACCTGGTGGTGGTCAGAGGGACATGGTGGTGTCAAGAGGTGTTGGTCCATGGCATCTCCACCTCTGTCAGTGCACCCCAGAGCAGCTGAGGCTAGCTGATCACCACCAGTGTGTGAATGACTGATGTGTTGTACAGCGCTTTGGGGAGTGAGAACTCTAGAAAGATCTATAGAAATCCAGGAGATTTACTAACCTTCTCAGTTTGGAAATATTTCTCAGATGATAAAAACAGTTTCTGACCAGCTGTTTTGAGCGACCTTCAAGAGACATTGATTGGTCAAAATACCCAGAATCCTCAGGTTTGACTTTACAGCAGAACTTAAATGACCAATATGTTGACTGATCAGAGGGACCATCCTATCAGGGGCAACAATCAGACATTCAGTCTTTTCAGGGTTTAACTGAAGGAAGTGATTTTCTAACCAGTTAGTTGCTGACAGACACTCCAGTAGTTCAGACAGTTTGTAGAACTCTGAGTCCTTGAAGGAGCAGTACAGCTGTACTGCTCCTTCAAGGATGTCCTGCTGTCCTGTACTGCTCCTTCAGAATGTCATCTGCATAAAGGTGGTAGGAGACATTGTGACATCTACTGATGATCTGTGCAAGAGGATGGATATATAGTAAAAACAGGAGTGGACCCAGAACAGAGCCTTGGGGTACCCCACAGAACAGATCCGTAGTATCTGACATGATGTTGTTTATATGGACACTGAAACTTCTGTTTGAGAGGTACGATCTGAACCAGTCTAGAACTGTTCCAGAGATCCCACCAAGTCACGGAGTCTGTTCATTAAGGTGCTGTGATCAACAGAAAGGTCCAACAGAACTAAGACTGTAAACTCCCCGGAGTCTGCTGCCATCATGATGCCACTGGATACTTTGAGTAAAGCTGTTTCTGTTGAATGTTTTTTTACCAAAGCAGATTGGAATTGATCAAAAATGTTGTGTTGTTCCAGAAGAGAGACCAGCTGATCAGCCACAACTCTTTCTAAAAGTGTCGAGACATAGGTCAGTTTAGAAATGGGCCTGTAGTTATTTGGCTGAGAGGAGTCCAGACTAGGGTTTTTAAAGATGGGTTCAATAACAGCGTGTTTGAAAACGGAGGAACTATAGAACTATAGAAGAATCAGGTATACCACGTGAGTGTACTCTTACTTGTACTCACAGAAGTGATCTGATACTACATGAGACCAAACCTCCTCTGAGCACATCGTCTCAGAGGAGGAAACACGTTAACTGTTTACAACTCTAGTTCATTTGAATGTTTTAACATATTTTTACCACCAATAGTCGTGTTTAATCCAAGAAACAAACTCTTTTTGAAAGCAGCTGAAGTTTGATCAAAGAAGTGTTTGAGTGAGATTGGACCATTCTCACTTCACCTGAAGCCCAGGTGGATCCTTACCAGGATGGTTATCTCAGACAAGTCGACCAATGGCAGGAGCCACTGAGTTCACCTCAAGGTTCAGGAGAGCTGACCTCCCTCGAACCTCGATCCCAGGGGAAACCGCCAACCTGGTTAGTCACCTGGCTAGCTCTAAAACTGGTGCCAGATTAGTGCATTATTAATCAGAATCAGAATATCTGATTATGATTAATAATTAATCTGATCTAATTTTGCCTGGTAATTTTCCAAATTTTACACCTGTTTCTCAAAAACCCTGAATTAAATCTCCCATAAGCAATTCAGCCATCTGTGTTGTGTTTGTTTGTTTGTTGTTGTTTAATTTTGTAATAAATCTGATTTATATAAAGTAAAATTTGCCTCCCTGTCAAATCATTAATGAAGAAAGTTTCCAGGCATTCAAAATAACCTATTTTCAGTTCCAATTACATATTAAAGCCAAACTAAACTGATATTCACCATTTTATGATCTAACAGAATATTAAATGTAGTATTAAAGAGATTAAGGAGGCCAAAAATGATGAGAATCAAATTAATCTGTTACCATTAAATATGACCTCACATGCATCTCAAAGTGGATTTTCCTAAATAGATGCAGAACTGTTTGTTGTCCTTAACCACCTGTAAGCTAACAGCATGTGTCTTAAACTTGCTACATTGCCCCCTAGTGGCCATAATCTCATCCAGTGCAGCCTTCCTCTGGAACACCAGCCTGCTTTTAGGTTTCTCAGAGCTCTACATCTTTAACTGGATTAGTATTTTCTCAAAAATCTGCTGCAACTAAACCTGTCAGTTATGTATCTTAATATTATTGTATGGCTGCCCTACTCCTGTCTGGATGTCTGATAACATTTGTTGGAGTCTGTGTTGATCTGTATAGGATCAGGAGGACCCTCTGAGAGCCTGTGTCGACTTGAATTAGACTGTAACTGGAACTAAGACGGTAGAGTACCCTGAGCTTTTATTCCAGGACTAAACTCTGTCAACGTGACTCAGTGAACGGCTGCACTCCAGTTTGAGAGCTCAGGCTGTCATGGAGGTGGATAACTCTTCTAGTTCCTCCCTGCCTCGAAATGGAGAGCAGCACACGCTCAGCGCTCTTGTTTTGTGGTTTATTGAGATTCTGTGTGTGGGAGGAAATATATGGGAGAGAGAGTAAACGGAGCCATGCAGGTTCTTCTGCTGCTGAAGGTAAGATGGTCTTCGTCACACTGCTTCTCCTTCTAGGCTCAAAGAAACACTGCAGTCTTTCCCTCAGTGCTCAGGGCCTGGCTGCTCTCTCACTC
Source organism: Callopanchax toddi (assembly GCA_006937965.1). NCBI lineage: Eukaryota > Metazoa > Chordata > Actinopteri > Cyprinodontiformes > Nothobranchiidae > Callopanchax > Callopanchax toddi. The sequence goes on from SSNR01000136.1 coordinate 1,588,077, forward strand.
TCCTGCTGATTTCTTTGTCTAATCGATGTTTTCAACTTGTCTTCCGGAAGTCTTTGTTTGACAGCCACACACCCACCCAGCGCCCCCCTCCTCCCTGCCTCACCACTTTCAGCGTGCATCTTCTCTCTCTGACTCATTTGCTTTATTTCCGCTTCCTTATCACAAAAACCAGTTCATGTCAAAAATCTGAGAGAGGAGATCAGACTGGAGGAGAACCATCGGTGCTACGAACAGCAAGGATGGGGCTGTTCAGTCCAGGGAGATGTCAGGGCTGGACAGCAAGACGGTGAGTGTCTTCATGTGGATCAGTGTTCATCAGGTTCAGGTTCTGTTACTGGTCTTTGTACTGTGCTGTTGTATCACAGTTAAACATTCTTTCTCTCATTACTTCATCATTTCCCTGTCAGCAGCTTTTCATGAACTGATCTTTGTTCCTGCTGAAAGCAGAACTTGCTGTCAGAACAAAGCCTCTGTTTTTAAACTGAATCCACCCAGAACACGTTGTAGGAACAAATGAGCGTGATGTTTCTAGCTCTGTGTAACGTTAGGATCTGTCTCCATGGTTATGAGGAAGTGAAGCTGTGGTTCAGCAGAGTGAAGAATGTAGAGGTAAAACTCATTTAACCAGTGTGATCAGAGGCAAACTTCCCTCAGTAAAACCATGAAACTCCAGCGTGGGCGTCCTCCTGCACCATAACACCCCACCACCGCCACACACATGCATGCACACACACACACGCACGCACGCACACCCACACACACTCTGCAAAAAGAACATTACATCAGATCCTCATATCTTTTCTCTTCACTCTTTCATAGGATTATTGTAACAGCCTCATCTGATCAACACACGTCTGATCTCCGTCACTCAGGCTACACCTCTCTGCTCCTGTTGGCATTTCTCTTGTTTTCTGATGTATCTGTTGCCTGGACACACAGACAAGTTGGACTCTTATCTCTGCTGCACGTTACCTCTTCAGACCTGTCTCTGTGCTGGAAAACCACGGGTGTGTTCGATCAGCATGTGGGTCTATCTGGGAGCTGTAGCGTTACAGACATCTCTGCTGAGCATTTACTCCTGATTTATATAGTTTGATGTAAAATGAAGACAGGACTTCTCGTCTGTCCTGAGAGACAATGGTCTCTGCTGCTTTAGCACTGCGCCAACAACCCGTCAGATTCATCTTTTCATTCCATTACAGGCAAATAAAAAGTCTAATACGAACTGTTCTTATCTTACAGGTAATTAGAGAGCCAGGACTGGATCATTACTACAGCAGCAGTGTTACCATGGAGACTGGGAAGCCAGGCCTGGCAAGTGTTCCAGTGCACATCAGCTCCATCGCAGCACAGGCAGAGAAAAGGATGGACATCCAGACCCCGCTAACGGCTGTTTACATCCACACAGTGCCTGCTTTGCCAGCTCAGCCCCACATTCAGCCTCCTGCTGCCAGAGAGCAAAGTACACTCCATCTGGCTCTGCCTCCTCTCTACTCCAAGGAGACGCTTCCATTTCTGACTCTACATCTCGCTGGTGGGCTGCAGCCTCAGCCGCGGCCGAGTCTGGCAGCTGTCACTTCCACAACTAAACCCAAGTCTGCAGGCAAGCACGTGTGTCCTCACTGTGGACGTGACTGCATGAAGCCCAGTGTGCTGGAGAAGCACCTCCGCTGCCACACTGGGGAGCGGCCTTACCCCTGCAACACTTGTGGAGTGTCATTTAAGACCCAGAGCAACCTGTATAAGCACAGACGGACTCAGGCACACGCTCGTCTCTCATCTGAGTCAGAGCAGGGCAGCCTGGATAGCGTGTTCAATTCAAGAGACACCTGTCCCTCCAGCTTGTCTCTTGATGAACACAGTGAAGAGTCAGGCAGTATGGAAAAAAAGGACTCACCATCAACCACTGAAAGCAGCACTCCAGTCAGGACTACAACGGCTCCCTGCCCACAGACAGAAGGTTCCATCAGTCAGGAGGCAGAGCTGAGCCTCCAACACCAAACAACTAGGAGGGAAGAAACTAAAGAAGAAGACCTTTTAAAACAGCCTTGGATGGTTAGTCGACAAACTCTCCTCCAGAGACAAGAAGCCACCCTGTTTTCTAAGCAGTGGGGAAGCTCCGTATCTAGAGGGAAATCCCAAAGTCATGAGAGCACAGACTCTGGCTTCAGTGAGAGCAGCGACCACTATCCGAGTCCAGGCAGTCTTCTTCCTGACCACAGTATGGACTCCCTCACTGAATCCACCAAGGAGCATCTTGAAGAAACCACAGACACACTCACAGCTTCTGAGAGGGAACAAGAGCCCCAGCAGGCAGCGAGAAAGCAGGAGCAGAAGATGTTGGTGGAACACATATCCAAGTTGATCTCAGAGAATACAGCTGTTGTGGAGGACAAACAGCTGGAAAATGTTCGGCCAAGGAAAACTGTTCTGTCAAAGCAGGGCAGCATCGACCTCCCCATGCCATACACCTACAAAGATTCCTTCCACTTTGACATGAGGATCAATCCAACTCATAATATTGGTCTAAAGAAACACAGCAAACCTGAACTGTACAGCTCTGTGCCCACTCAGTCCCCCTCTGCCTCAGAGCACGCCCCCTTTACCCGCAGCAACTCTCTGCCTTTCAGCATTTCCCTCATGCAGCCAGAGACCAGCAGCCCAGCCTCCCTCCACCAGAGCGATTATGTAACGGACGCTCGGAGGGGAAGCTCTGGACAGATCAACCCAACAGATTTAGCAAGGAAGTCTGTGAACCAGCATTCATCTGCCCACCGCCCACTGGTCCGACAGACAGCCGTAGACTGTAACCACACAACAGATAGCCTCTTCACAAATTCCTCTGTGGAGGAGGCATGCACCAGCAGTCTCAGCTGCAACAGAGCTGTTGGTGACATTTGTGGAGAGCCAAACACCAAAAAGTTCCGGAAGAAAAAAGCACAGAAGTTTGCCTACAATAAGTGGTACATGTACGGGGGTGGGACCTTTAAAAAGCTCTACGATCCACAGAAACATTTTCATAACAGCGCGTCAAAAGGCAGGAAATGTTCAGCAAACCCACAGCATGAGATTGTTACGGGTCTGCAGAAAAGAGTGTCAGAGGTTGACAAGGAGGTGGTCCCAACAGTTAGCTGTGCAACAGCAGGAGGCCCTTCTGCCAGCCTCTCCTTCAGGTCTTCAGTGGATCGCCAATTATCAGGCTGTCATCTCAATTCATCAAACAGTTCTACGAAGGCTCCACCAAGGAGGAATGTATCATTGTCAGTAGTGTCATTACCTGCCTCTGGATCAGAGGTTAGCCACAAAACAGAGTGCCTGAACAGAACAGAGGCTGTGAGACTTCAGAAGGTTCCAGATCAGGCTGCTTCCTCATGGCTCTGTGGAGCTCACATTCCTTCTGACAGGAAAAAACTGAGAACTGATGAGAGAATAACACCCCCCACAGAGATGGAGACTGACCCAAACACAGCTCAGCCCGTGTCCTCTGTCCATTGCAGGGTGCCTCAGCGTGACACAAATGTTACTTTTGTGCACGCTCAAAAAAGTTCTAACCACACTGCCCTCTCACTGCCGTGCACACGCAATGCAAATTCACCGACCGTTAAAACGTCTACAGCTGCTTCTGTTCCTGTTACTCCCAAGAGCAGCTTCCTGCCCAAATACCAACTCAAGTTACCCAACACCCACGATGCTTCACCAACAGCTGGGAGCAAATCAAAAGAAACAATCAACCCTGAAGCCTCAGACCCTCCCTCTGACCAGACTTTACTTTCAGGGACAACCTGTGCAAAGAACTGTGAAAGCCATGACACTTCATTGCCGACACAAACTTTAACCTCCGCACATGGTCAGCTAGTCCTGCCTTGCACCGCTGCACCTCTGTGTCAAGCAGAAACATCACGACTCAGTCGTGGTTCGGCTGTGCACAGGCAATCTGCAACAACCACCAAAACCACAAGCTGCCTACAAGATTATTCAGGTGGATTTTGCAGCACTTTATTGCAATCTTTGAAATCTGCAACCAACTCACAATCTGTACAGTTATCTATGCCTTTCTCACCTGCAGCTGCAAAATCCCCTTTTACCACTGACAATAATCAAATGTCTGTTACAGCTGTTGAACATCATCAACCTCATCATCATCCTCTGACACACACACAACCATCAACAGTATCAGACATGACAAATCTCAGAAACAAAGTGCATGCTGGTCCTAAAAGCCCAGGCATACCTGGTCAAATGATGGAGCAGTCAGCCCAGAAGGTTTTTCATGTCCACACAGCAGACCTTCAGATCTGCCTCCAGATCATATCCGATGAGCAGCTGGCCCTCATTGCACCACAAATAGAGCGAGCATCAAGTACACACCTATTACCTATAGATGGCGCTGAGGCAACGACTCCAGAAAGTTCCTGGAGTGAAGCTCAAAGGACTCCAGCAGTGGAAGTTAGTGATGATGGGAGGAGTCATCAACACACACAAGAGAACCCTGAGAGGAGAGGGTCTGTGCAAACACTCCCCTCAGAGAGAAGAGCACCACCAGTAGAGAGGACGTCAGCTCACAACCTGCCTGATCAGCACAGCAACACCTCCTGGGCTTCAGCCAAACCCACCTTCCCCCAGCACCCCCCCACCAGAGGCCATATCAGTGTCGTCACACAGACCCAGAGTCCTGCATACACTTTGATGTCAACTTCTGCTTCACTCAGACTTATGAAGGCAGGAGGAATTCAACCTTTGGAGAATAAACAAGCTTCTTCTCTGACCTCGGAGTGGTTTTCAGTGAACAGGAGAGTCAGCCACAGCATGTCCTCACCAGGTCCTCAGAGCAGAGCAGAACACCTCACACACACCAGCAGACGCTCCGACTCTCCAGTTCCCACTGACACGTTCAAAGTGCCACAGTCATCCATCTACTGCTGTCCTCGGGTGGAACCTGCAGTAAACAACTGCCAGCATTTATCTCAGCATGAACATCAGCAGTCCAACAGAGCAGGACCTTCATCCCCTTCAAAGGAACTCGGTCTGCTTCCATTAGACAAGAGATCCGGCTCAGACCGGCTGGGTCAGTTGAACTCACCGTCTTCATCCCCCCAGACAGGAAAACCTGAAGAGGCTTCAGCTGTGAGTTCATGCATCCAGACTGCAGGTACATGTGACTACGTACCTACTGGGCTCTGTGCCACCAGGCTGCTGATGCTGTCAGTACAGGACTGTGGTGGTTGGGTGGTATGTTTTGATCCTCCTTCTAACTCTGGGGTCATTTCTGCTGAACTAAGTGGAGTTTAAACAATTCAGTAGTTTGAAGTTTCACAGGTAAACAGCGTTATGAAAGCTGATATGGATCAGGGTACAGAGGTACAGGTATAAAGAGACAGAGACTGTAGGTAAAAAGGGACAGACTGTAGGTATAAAGGGACAGACTGTAGGTATAAAGGGACAGAGACTGTAGGTATAAAGGGAAAGACTGTAGATATAAAGGGACAGACTGTAGGTATAAAGGGACAGAGACTGTAGGTGTGAAAGGGACAGACTGTAGGTATAAAGGGACAGAGACTGTAGGTTTAAAGGGACAGAGACTGTAGGTATAAAGGGACAGAGACTGTAGGTATAAAGGGACAGAGACTGTAGGTATAAAGGGACAGAGACTGTAGGTTTAAAGGGACAGAGACTGTAGGTTTAAAGGGACAGAGACTGTAGGTATAAAGGGACAGAGACTGTAGGTATGAAGGGACAGAGACTGTAGGTTTAAAGGGACAGAGACTGTAGGTATAAAGGGACAGACTGTAGGTATAAAGGGACAGACTGTAGGTGTGAAAGGGACAGAGACTGTAGGTATAAAGGGAAAGACTGTAGATATAAAGGGACAGACTGTAGGTATAAAGGGACAGAGACTGTAGGTGTGAAAGGGACAGACTGTAGGTATGAAGGGACAGAGACTGTAGGTATAAAGGGACAGAGACTGTAGGTATAAAGGGACAGAGACTGTAGGTATAAAGGGACAGAGACTGTAAAGGGACAGAGACTGTAGGTATAAAGGGACAGACTGTAGGTATAAAGGGACAGACTGTAGGTATAAAGAGACAGACTGTAGGTATAAAGGGACAGACTGTATGTATAAAGGGACAGAGACTGTAGGTATAAAGGGACAGAGACTGTAGGTATAAAGGGACAGACTGTAGGTATAAAGGGACAGACTGTAGGTATAAAGGGACAGAGACTGTAAAGGGACAGAGACTGTAGGTATAAAGGGACAGACTGTAGGTATAAAGGGACAGAGACTGTAGGTATAAAGGGACAGAGACTGTAGGTATAAAGGGACAGACTGTAGGTATAAAGAGACAGACTGTAGGTATAAAGGGACAGAGACTGTAGGTATAAAGGGACAGACTGTAGGTATAAAGGGACAGACTGTAGGTATAAAGGGACAGACTGTAGGTATAAAGGGACAGAGACTGTATGTATACAGGGACAGACTGTAGGTATAAAGGGACAGACTGTAGGTATAAAGGGACAGACTGTAGGTATAAAGGGACAGAGACTGTAGGTATAAAGGGACAGAGACTGTAAAGGGACAGAGACTGTAGGTATAAAGGGACAGAGACTGTAGGTATAAAGGGACAGAGACTGTAGGTATAAAGGGACAGAGACTGTAGGTATAAAGGGACAGAGACTGTAGGTATAAAGGGACAGACTGTAGGTATAAAGGGACAGACTGTAGGTATAAAGAGACAGACTGTAGGTATAAAGGGACAGACTGTAGGTATAAAGGGACAGAGACTGTAGGTATAAAGGGACAGAGACTGTAGGTATAAAGGGACAGAGACTGTAGGTTTAAAGGGACAGAGACTGTAGGTATAAAGGGACAGAGACTGTAGGTATAAAGGGACAGAGACTGTAGGTTTAAAGGGACAGAGACTGTAGGTATAAAGGGACAGACTGTAGGTATAAAGGGACAGACTGTAGGTGTGAAAGGGACAGAGACTGTAGGTATAAAGGGAAAGACTGTAGATATAAAGGGACAGACTGTAGGTATAAAGGGACAGAGACTGTAGGTGTGAAAGGGACAGACTGTAGGTATAAAGGGACAGACTGTAGGTATAAAGGGACAGAGACTGTAGGTGTGAAAGGGACAGACTGTAGGTATAAAGGGACAGACTGTAGGTATAAAGGGACAGACTGTAGGTATGAAGGGACAGAGACTGTAGGTATAAAGAGACAGACTGTAGGTATAAAGGGACAGAGACTGTAGGTATAAAGAGACAGAGACTGTAGGTATAAAGGGACAGACTGTAGGTATAAAGAGACAGACTGTAGATATAAAGGGACAGACTGTATGTATAAAGGGACAGAGACTGTATGTATAAAGGGACAGACTGTAGGTATAAAGGGACAGAGTCTGTAGGTATAAAGGGACAGAGACTGTAAAGGGACAGAGACTGTAGGTATAAAGGGACAGACTGCAGGTATAAAGGGACAGACTGTAGGTATAAAGGGACAGACTGTAGGTATAAAGAGACAGACTGTAGGTATAAAGGGACAGACTGTAGGTATAAAGGGACAGACTGTAGGTATAAAGGGACAGACTGTAGGTATAAAGGGACAGACTGTAGGTATAAAGAGACAGACTGTAGATATAAAGGGACAGACTGTAGGTATAAAGAGACAGACTGTAGGTATAAAGGGACAGACTGTAGGTATAAAGGGACAGAGTCTGTAGGTATAAAGGGACAGAGACTGTAAAGGGACAGAGACTGTAGATATAAAGGGACAGACTGTATGTATAAAGGGACAGAGTCTGTAGGTATAAAGGGACAGAGACTGTAAAGGGACAGAGACTGTAGGTATAAAGGGACAGACTGTAGGTATAAAGGGACAGACTGTAGGTATAAAGGGACAGACTGTAGGTATAAAGGGACAGACTGTAGGTATAAAGGGACAGACTGTAGGTATAAAGGGACAGAGACTGTAGGTATAAAGGGACAGAGACTGTAGGTATAAAGGGACAGAGACTGTAGGTATAAAGGGACAGACTGTAGGTATAAAGAGACAGACTGTAGATATAAAGGGACAGACTGTAGGTATAAAGAGACAGACTGTAGGTATAAAGGGACAGACTGTAGGTATAAAGAGACAGACTGTAGGTATAAAGGGACAGACTGTAGGTATAAAGGGACAGACTGTAGGTATAAAGAGACAGACTGTAGATATAAAGGGACAGACTGTAGGTATAAAGGGACAGACTGTAGGTATAAAGGGACAGACTGTAGGTATAAAGGGACAGAGTCTGTAGGTATAAAGGGACAGAGACTGTAAAGGGACAGAGACTGTAGGTATAAAGGGACAGAGACTGTAGGTATAAAGGGACAGAGACTGTAGGTAAAAAGGGACAGAGACTGTAGGTATAAAGGGACAGAGACTGTAGGTATAAAGGGACAGAGACTGTAGGTATAAAGGGACAGAGACTGTAGGTATAAAGGGACAGACTGTAGGTATAAAGGGACAGACTGTAGGTGTGAAAGGGACAGACTGTAGGTATAAAGGGACAGAGACTGTAGGTATGAAGGGACAGAGACTGTAGGTATAAAGGGACAGACTGTAGGTATAAAGGGACAGACTGTAGGTATGAAGGGACAGAGACTGTAGGTATAAAGAGACAGACTGTAGGTATAAAGGGACAGACTGTAGGTATAAAGGGACAGACTGTAGGTATAAAGGGACAGAGACTGTATGTATAAAGACACAGACTGTAGGTATAAAGGGACAGACTGTAGGTATAAAGGGACAGACTGTAGGTATAAAGGGACAGACTGTAGGTATAAAGGGACAGAGACTGTAAAGGGACAGAGACTGTAGGTATAAAGGGACAGAGACTGTAGGTATAAAGGGACAGAGACTGTAGGTATAAAGGGACAGACTGTAGGTATAAAGGGACAGACTGTAGGTATAAAGAGACAGACTGTAGGTATAAAGGGACAGACTGTAGGTATAAAGGGACAGACTGTAGGTATAAAGGGACAGAGACTGTAGGTATAAAGGGACAGACTGTAGGTATAAAGGGACAAACTGTAGGTATAAAGGGACAGACTGTAGGTATAAAGAGACAGACTGTAGGTATAAAGGGACAGAGTCTGTAGGTATAAAGGGACAGAGACTGTAAAGGGACAGAGACTGTAGATATAAAGGGACAGACTGTAGGTATAAAGGGACAGACTGTAGGTATAAAGGGACAGAGACTGTATGTATAAAGGGACAGACTGTAGGTATAAAGGGACAGAGTCTGTAGGTATAAAGGGACAGACTGTAGGTATAAAGAGACAGACTGTAGGTATAAAGGGACAGACTGTAGGTATAAAGGGACAGAGACTGTAGGTATAAAGGGACAGAGACTGTAGGTATAAAGGGACAGAGACTGTAGGTAAAAAGGGACAGAGACTGTAGGTATAAAGGGACAGAGACTGTAGGTATAAAGGGACAGAGACTGTAGGTATAAAGGGACAGAGACTGTATGTATAAAGGGACAGACTGTAGGTATAAAGGGACAGAGTCTGTAGGTATAAAGGGACAGAGACTGTAGGTATAAAGGGACAGACTGTAGGTATAAAGGGACAGAGACTGTAGGTATAAAGAGACAGACTGTATGTATAAAGGGACAGACTGTAGGTATAAAGGGACAGAGACTGTAGGTATAAAGGGACAGAGACTGTAAAGGGACAGAGACTGTAGGTATAAAGGGACAGAGACTGTAGGTAAAAAGGGACAGAGACTGTATGTATAAAGGGACAGACTGTAGGTATAAAGGGACAGAGTCTGTAGGTATAAAGGGACAGAGACTGTAAAGGGACAGAGACTGTAGGTATAAAGGGACAGAGACTGTAGTATAAAGGGACAGACTGTAGGTATAAAGGGACAGAGACTGCAGGTATAAAGAGACAGACTGTAGGTATAAAGGGACAGACTGTAGGTATAAAGGGACAGAGTCTGTAGGTATAAAGGGACAGAGACTGTAAAGGGACAGAGACTGTAGGTATAAAGGGACAGACTGTAGGTATAAAGGGACAGAGACTGTAAGTATAAAGGGACAGACTGTAGGTATAAAGGGACAGAGACTGTAGGTATAAAGGGACAGAGACTGTAAAGGGACAGAGACTGTAGGTATAAAGGGACAGACTGTAGGTATAAAGAGACAGACTGTAGGTATAAAGGGACAGACTGTAGGTATAAAGGGACAGACTGTAGGTATAAAGGGACAGACTGTAGGTATAAAGGGACAGACTGTAGGTATAAAGGGACAGACTGTAGGTATAAAGGGACAGACTGTAGGTATAAAGGGACAGAGACTGTAGGTATAAAGGGACAGAGCTGTAGGTATAAAGGGACAGACTGTAGGTATAAAGGGACAAGACTGTAGGTATAAAGGGACAGAGACTGTAGGTATAAAGGGACAGAGACTGTAGGTATAAAGGGACAGAGACTGTAGGTATAAAGGGACAGACTGTAGGTATAAAGGGACAGAGTCTGTAGGTATAAAGGGACAGAGACTGTAAAGGGACAGAGACTGTAGGTATAAAGGGACAGACTGTAGGTATAAAGGGACAGACTGTAGGTATAAAGGGACAGAGACTGTATGTATACAGGGACAGACTGTAGGTATAAAGGGACAGACTGTAGGTATAAAGGGACGGAGACTGTAGGTATAAAGGGACAGAGACTGTAGGTATAAAGAGACAGACTGTAGGTATAAAGGGACGGAGACTGTAGGTATAAAGGGACAGACTGTAGGTATAAAGGGACAGAGACTGTAGGTATAAAGAGACAGACTGTAGGTATAAACGGACAGACTGTAGGTATAAAGAGACAGACTGTAGGTATAAAGGGACAGACTGTAGGTATAAAGGGACAGAGACTGTAGGTATGAAGGGACAGAGACTGTAGGTATAAAGGGACAGACTGTAGGTGTGAAAGGGACAGACTGTAGGTATGAAGGGACAGAGACTGTAGGTATAAAGGGACAGACTGTAGGTATAAAGGGACAGACTGTAGGTGTGAAAGGGACAGACTGTAGGTATAAAGGGACAGAGACTGTAGGTATGAAGGGACAGACTGTAGGTATAAAGGGACAAACTGTAGGTATGAAGGGACAGAGACTGTAGGTATAAAGAGACAGACTGTAGGTATAAAGGGACAGACTGTAGGTATAAAGGGACAGACTGTGGGTATAAAGAGACAGACTGTAGGTATAAAGGGACAGACTGTAGGTATAAAGGGACAGAGACTGTAGGTATAAAGAGACAGACTGTAGGTATAAAGAGACAGACTGTAGGTATAAAGGGACAGAGACTGTAGGTATAAAGGGACAGACTGTAGGTATAAAGAGACAGACTGTAGGTATAAAGGGACAGACTGTAGGTATAAAGGGACAGACTGTAGGTATAAAGAGACAGACTGTAGGTATAAAGAGACAGACTGTAGGTATAAAGAGACAGACTGTAGGTATAAAGGGACAGACTGTAGGTATAAAGAGACAGACTGTAGGTATAAAGGGACAGAGACTGTAGGTATAAAGGGACAGACTGTAGGTATAAAGAGACAGACTGTAGGTATAAAGGAACAGAGACTGTAGGTATAAAGAGACAGACTGTAGGTATAAAGGGACAGAGACTGTAGGTATAAAGAGACAGACTGTAGGTATAAAGGGACAGACTGTAGGTATAAAGAGACAGACTGTAGGTATAAAGGGACAGACTGTAGGTATAAAGGGACAGAGACTGTAGGTATAAAGGTGGAGGACGTTTTCTCTCTCACACACTGCCAGGAGCGAGTTCTTTATTATTAAAACTTTCCTTGATAATGTCACAGGTCACCTGCTGGGACATGAGACATGTGACCGATGACCTCACTGACATTAGGATTTTTGAGGCCATTTTGTCTGACGACTTCAATCGTCTTCATGTTTGGAGTGTGATGGAGGGAGGTTTGACTGACTGGTTCCAGGAGAAGTGACCAGTGTTTAATCAACACATCCACCGTGAGGCTTTTATTACTCCTCCCTCTTCATGTCAGGCTGTTTTTACTCAGGAGAAACAAAGAGCTCAGACTTCAGGAGGTCCTCCAGTAAAACACTATTTTTAAATGTGGGCGTTTATGAGTTCCTCTACAGGAGGATTAGTAGAACACACAACACAGGAGACAAATCTCCCCCGTCCACACACAGTGGATCTTATAGTTTCTGTACAAATGGAAAACTTGAAGGTGAATGAATGAATTCTGAAGCAGGATGGTCTAAATCCTGATTTCAGTCTTTTATTAACCTTGTTATGACTGGATGAAAGGATGGAGGGTTTCCTGCCATAGTTGGAGTTAAAGTCAACTGAAGATTCTTCATTATTTTAAACCTCCACATCTGTACAGAGGCTGTTTCTATGGAAACAGAGGACAGACAGCTGGGCCTCCATGATTAGCGACTGAACAGGTCACTGTCAATGAATGATTACAATTTCTTGTTTCAATGTTCAGGTTGATGTAGAACCTGACTCTTTTGAAAAAACTTGCAAAATATAATCCTGAGTAACTAGGATGAAACCTCTGTTGTTTCTGCTCTCCAAGGACTTGCAGAAGAAACGTCTCTAGTCAGACGTTCAGAGCAGAAGGAGCAGGAACCTGAAGGGACTCCAGTCCAGCCCGAAAGCCCTGATTGGAGACCAAAGCAGAGCAAGGTGGAGACAGCCGTGGGTCATCACACCACAGAAGGTCCGTGTGGCGTCGGGGTGACCAGAGAGGACCACACTCAGCTACAGGTCACATAACAATCAATCCATTCAACTCTCATCATTTAGTTTGGTCTTGTTTTTAATTTACTTGGAAAAGATTTGGTCTTAGTAGAGAAAACGTATTTAACATCTTTTAGTTGTTCTGAATAGAACTGATCGTGTTTGGATACCTGGTCTGTGGTTTCACTGCTAACGTCTCTGTCTCACTGGAACTCTGACAACTCAGAACACATCAAGGTGGTCACTTTGAGACAGTCTTCAATTTGATTTGATCTTTTCACTAAAATGAACTAGGGGAACCTGAACCTCAGACTCTTTTGGTTCCACTTGTACCTCCAGGGACCCGGATCACAGGATTTAACTCGTTTACGTCTCGCTTCATTCCAAAACTGAATCAAACGAGGTCAAGAGGACATTCTCATCAGTGGTCGCGTTTACCCAAAAATGTCCATATTTGACTTTTTTTTATTTTTAACTTTGACGGAAAGATCTGAAGAGCATCTGACAGGTTACAATCACACACCTGTGTGTGTGTGTGTGTGTGTGTGTGTGTGTGTGTGTGTGTGTGTGTGTGTGTGTGTGTGTGTGTGTGTGTGTGTGTGTGTGTGTGTGTGTGTGTGCATGTGTGCGCGCGCCTGCCCGTCCATCAGACCATCATAGGCAATCACTGAATTAATAATTCGAACCAAGGATGCAGAAATAGCACTGCATCTCCACCAATAACGTTAAGCCCAGCAGACTCAGGTTCTGTGCTGCTGTACGCTGACCTGTGTTCCTGACATGCTCTGAACGACCTCTACAGGTGACCTTAATGTGACCTTCTCTGACCTCTACAGGTGACCTTAATGTGACCTTCTCTGACCTCTACAGGTGACCTTAATGTGACCTTCTCTGACCTCTACAGGTGACCTTAATGTGACTTTCTCTGACCTCTACAGGTGACCTTAATGTGACCTTCTCTGACCTCTATAGGCGACCTTAATGTGACCTTCTCTGGCCTCTACAGGTGACCTTAATGTGACCTTCTCTGACCTCTACAGGTGACCTTAATGTGACCTTCTCTGACCTCTACAGGTGACCTTAATGTGACCTTCTCTGACCTCTACAGGTGACCTTAATGTGACCTTCTCTGACCTCTATAGGCGACCTTAATGTGACCTTCTCTGACCTCTTAATCGGGTCTCCGATAACAAAACATGGATCGTTTAATGTGAACACACACACCCCTCCCCTCCTCACACACACCTGATATGACACATCGCTGAAGGAGTCACAGCCTATTTCTCGGGGAGTATGAATGATCCCTGCAGAAACTACTTTTCTACACTAAGGAGCAGACAGAGGTCCTGCTGATGGGCTAATGACCTCTGACGGTCCTGTCCAGGTCTCCTATCACTTCCTGTCTCCTGGAATCTCCTCTATTTTCTTGAGACTGAGCTGAGAGACACAGCAGACCTTCTGGTAATGTACTGAGGCTCCATCCTGGTGGAAGTGGACTTCCTGTGTGACCTCCGTAGGGTCCAGGTCAGAAAAAGACGAGGAGGGAAATAAAAGTCTGTGGCTGTAAACCTGTTCCTGATTTTTGGGGTTGTCTGATTGTTACTCCTTGGTTGAAGCAACCCCCCTCGCCTCTCGCTGTTTGGGAGATTTTTTTAGTGCAATTCTGCATGTTTTATGTGACAGAACATTGTGTTCTGCGTCCTATCCACTGTCAGTCGATCTCCTCTGTGCAGAGCCGTTACCTGAGTGTTGTGGGGTGCAGGGCATCCTGATGCCTCTCTGGAGAACTTGCTGCTGGGTGCCTCTCCACCGGACCGCAGACCAAGTCACACCCTTATCATTCTCCCTTTCCTTAGAGCTCTCTGCCTGCAGCTCAGCATCTCAGCAGGTGAAAACGGTGCTGTGAGCTTCATACCACGATGATGAAACACACCGTGTCCGAGCCAGATCTTTCAGACGCGATCAATGCATCAATTACATTTTTTATTCTGCTGTTCTGGTACCAAATGAACCATGATAGTGTTGAAACAAGAGAGAAAAGTGTGAAAATGTTGATGTATGTCTGAGAAAGGTGTATAAAGTGTGTAATGAGGGGTTTTACAGCCTTAAAACATCTGTAAACATAGTAAAAATATAAAGCTGACTACTTCATGGATTTCAGGTTATTTTAAAAACGTAACTCTCGTGATAAACGAGGGACCACTGTAATTAGAAAACTGGAAATAGTCTGAGCCTTTTCAGGGTTAAGCTGTGAAGTAGATGAGGGATAATGTAGGGAGACAACAAAGGTGTCTAACATCTGATCCTTCTCTTATTGACAGGGAGAAGAAACAAAGGACCATGAAGATTTTTCTAAAAGCCCTGAACAGCATGTTCAGAGTGTTTCCCAGACACCGGCGTCTGAGTGTCGTCCACCTCAGCAAGTTCAACACACCAGCAGCCAAATTACAAGCTTTATGAATCCACCACCACAGAGCTGGGACAGCAGCATCACTTATCGCCAACAAGAGCAGGTCTTCTGTGAGTCTAGTGTTCCGCTATCAGAAATGGAGCCTTGCCTTCTGTCATTTTCACATCAAAACCAAAAACCAACCCAGCCAGGACACAGAACAGCCATAAGGAAGACACAAAGCACAAGCTTCCTGTCTGAGTTCAGAACACTGTCATCAGTACCACTCAGCCAAGTTCCTCAAGTCAGCAGGACTACTGGATCAACACAAATCTACCAACTATCAAACAACCAGAACACAGAGTCACCTTTTACATTACTGGAGCTCACTGAGAAGCAAGACGACATCATCACCACGACAAAAGATGACCCCACAGGGCACAGCAGTGAAGCTGGGAAGTACCCGTCTGTTTTTCTGGATGGGTGTCTGAGCGGTGCAGTGAGACCGGTACAGATCTGCCAGGACAACCCAGAGGACACCAGCAGCAGTGATGATGAAGGAAAACTCATCATCGAGCTCTAAGCTCTGAACACACTGATGTGTGAGGAGAGTCCTGAACATTGATTCTAAGTGACATCAGTTTGGATTGGTTATGATTCAAGTTTCTGTTGAACTGAGTCAAATGACATGACGTTTTACAAGGCGCCAGGCATTTCCCGTTTGCATTGTTTACATTTATATTTCAAGTTTGTAAAATGGAGCCTAAATGACTTTCTATAGGTGTAATGATGTAATCACAACAAACCTGAAAACTGATGTCTGATTTCTTTTTTAATTCTGTGCAAAACCTTTGTAGTTTTAAAACTTGAAGTTTCAACAACGACCTTCAGAAATCTACAGGCTCCTTTCACACCGTTTAAATGGATTAGATTTCTAGAGACAATCCATCCAGCGCTCATTCACTCTGGTTCATCTGGAGCAGCATGATCACCATCAGAGTTCACTCCAGGTCAAGTTCATCTGATCTCATTTCCATTCTGCTCATGGAGACATTCACACATCTAAGTGTAACTTCTCACATGGATACATCCTAATTTAACACTCCTGTTGCAGAGCTGTGAAAACGTTTTGCTCCTTTACAGATTTCCTCTGTTTTTGCCGACTCATCACATTTAAATGTTTCAGGTCAGATTTCAGTATGAAAGAAAACCTGAGTAAATATCAGACGTAGTTTTCAGATGATTTCATTGTTTCAGGGTAAACATCTCTCTGTGTGACAAAGTTGTTGCTCCCCAAGTCTGATAACAGGTAGTAACTCCTGGGCAGTGATCACTAATGAGTCTCACGTCTCTGTGGAGGACATTCTGTCTTCTTTAATGAATTGTTTCAGTTCAGACACATTGGAGGGTTTTCCAGGATGAGCGTTCTGTTTAACGTCAAAGGTCAGACATTCTCCTCCAGGATTTTCTGGTAGTCAGCAGAATTCATGGATCCATCAGGTCCAGCCAGTGGTCCAGGTCCTGAAGTCCAGACCATCACACTACCACCACCATGTCTGACTGTTAGGATGATATACAGAGTTAGTTTGACTCCAGATAGAATGAGACACACACCTTCCAGAAAGTTCAGCTTTTGTCTCATCAGTTGACAGAATATTTACCCAGAAGCCTCTGGGGGCACCAAGATGTTTTTATCTAACGTTTTGTGTTGTTTTTTTCTGGCCAGGAGACATTTTGACCTTTGAACTCTCTCATGAGGACATTTTTGTCTTGTCTCTTTCTTATTGTTGAATCATGACCTCTGACCTTAACTTCAGCCAGGTGGGTCCTGCAGGACTTTAGATGTTCTTCTGGGTTCTTTAGTTCTTGAACCTCACTAGAACAAATCGTGCTGTGTTGTTTGTTGAGATCTTTTAGATTCCTTCATGGTAAATGGCCTCGATTTATAGAGCGCTTTCTAGAGTGCTGAACACTCCCCAAAGCGCTGTACAACATGAACAGTCACTCACCCTTTCACACTCACATTCACACACTGGTGGTGATAAACTACATTATAGTCTCAGCTGTCCTGGGGCACACTGACAGAGGCGGGGATGCCATGCACCGGCGCAACCAAGTCCCTCTGACCACCACCAGCAGACAAGTGAAGTAGGTGAAATGTCTTGCCCAAGGACACAATGACAATGTAACTCAGCTGGAGCTGGGATCAAATCAGCGACCCTCTGGTTGCCAGACCGGCCACTCTACCAACTGAGCTACATGCTGCCCTTCATGTTCTCAGACAGGTTCAATTGAAGTGGTTTATTAATTCTACAGGTCTGGTAGAGATCAGGTCTGGTAGAGATCAGGTCTGGTAGAGATCAGGTCTGGTAGTGATCAGGTCTGGTAGTGATCAGGTCTGGTAGTGATCAGGTCTGGTAGAGATCAGGTCTGGTAGAGATCAGGTCTGGTAGTGATCAGGTCTGGTAGAGATCAGGTCTGGTGGTGATCAGGTCTGGAGGTGATCAGGTCTGGTAGTGATCAGGTCTGGAGGTGATCAGGTCTGGTAGAGATCAGGTCTGGTAGAGATCAGGTCTGGTAGAGATCAGGTCTGGTGGAGATCAGGTCTGGTAGAGATCAGGTCTGGTGGTGATCAGGTCTGGTGGTGATCAGGTCTGGTAGAGATCAGGTCTGGTAGAGATCAGGTCTGGTC
The DNA here is from genome assembly GCA_006937965.1 of Callopanchax toddi. Lineage (NCBI taxonomy): Eukaryota > Metazoa > Chordata > Actinopteri > Cyprinodontiformes > Nothobranchiidae > Callopanchax > Callopanchax toddi. Next base: position 1,605,928 of record SSNR01000136.1, read on the forward strand.
AAACTTCAAATCAAATCAAACTTTATTTATATAGCACCTTTCATGCCACAGCGAGCAACACAAAGTGCTTGACAGATTAAAATGACCCATACAACCCACATTCCCTCCCTTTCCCACACATAGAACAATTATGACACTCTCCCCTCCCAGTCCACAACCCATTCCCAGGCACACATACACATAAAAACCACAGTAAACACCATGTTGAGCTCAGATGGCTCCAGTAATGAGCAACACGCCATCAAGTGGGCCCTCTGCCTCATCAGCTGTAGAACCAGGTCAGCAGCCACACACCAACCAAGGGCACCTGGGAAAGGAGGGGTGCAACCCCCGCCACTGCCCGGGCCCTACTGGGGAGTGGTAGGAGCTGAACTTTACTTTTACTCGCAGACAGAGCTTGATGGTGTGGATAGATTTGATCCAATACGTTATCTGAAAACTTGACATTTACTCAGGTTTCCTTCATCTAATACTGAAATCTGTTTGTTGATTCGAAACATTTAAATTTGACAAGTCAGCAAGAAGAATAGTCTTTTGGGGGCAAATACTTTTTCTCAGTTCTTTATCTTTCCAGACTACACCTCTGAATCTTGTTAGCAGTCTGACTATCACTGCCAAGTCTTGCATTAGCTGCAAGGCCACAACTCCCTCAGCTTTAACATGACTCAGCAGATATAAGGTCCATCATGTGTACAGAATAAAAGGCTGTAGCTCATGACAGGTTTCTCCTCCACTAAGTGTTCAGAACACGTCACACCTGAGCTCACATTTAATGTCCTGTTTGACATAAAGCCTTGGTCAGAAAACATCTGCATGCTTTGCTGTCATTTTAGTTTTATAAACTTGTATTTGTAAGCAAACATAATAAACTAAGATGGGAATTCAAGCCAAACTCACAAATATGATTTTCAGGTTTTTATCATTTTAACTTCAATCAACAGATTGAGTCAGTTTTCAGCATCCTCCACATCAGTTAGTGGTTTTCATCTCTACTTCTGTCTAACCTGACACACTGGGCTTTCAGTAGGATAATACATTTTATTTTATCATATGATACAAGATACACATTCATTTCAAAATGTCACTTAGTGAAAAAATGATTTATTTAAAACAGGAAAATGGGTCAAAACCATCCTTGTTTTTAACAGACATCATAATAAAAGTTTAAACCTGCTGTAATAGTAATCAGCTGTGTGTTAAATGATTATTTAGTTTTAAAGCTGAGTTCAGCTCCACCAGCACACCCAGACCTGATTACTGTCTCTGAACTTGGGATACCATCGTTTTTCTAGAAGATGTCAATGTCCATGTGGGCAAAGATGGAGTTACCTGGAGCGGTGCTACTGGGGAGAACAGCTCCACTGATCTGAACGGTACTGGACTTCTGTGTTAGGCATGACTAACTCCATGTTTGAGCACAAGGGGGTCCACTAGTGCACCTGGTAGCAGTCCACTTTGGGCCAAAGGTCAATGATCACATTTGTAATTGCTTCATCAGACTGTACGTCTAGGACAGCAGAGAGAAGAGGGGCATGGCTGGAACTGGATCTGGTGATAGCATAGGAGGCCAAAGAGACCTGGTTACCCCAAAGTGGTGAGGGACGGTCAGATCGTTGACTAAATCCTCCTGGACAGTTTCACATGAGGGTCAGATATATGAGCAGGCCATGTTTACAGCCTCAGGTGTCACATGTTAGACACGCCCCAAGAACTACTGACTAAATATTTATCAATATGACTCTGAATAATGATAGTCATCTGATGAACAAAACATTTACTTCTAATAATCAGACTTAATGTCAAAAACTAAATCATTAGCTTAATAAATGAATTGTGTCCTCATGTGAGTTTTATCAGGGAAAAGAATTAAAAAACATTCAATAGACTAACCCAGATACCTGAGGGAAGTGTGTATGTTTGGGACTCTTATTGTGAAGGACTGAAAAAAGTTCTTGTGTTGATGCTGCTGCTGAGTAGCCCCCCCCCCCCCCCCCCCCCCCACACACACACACACACACACACACACACACACACAATCAATAGAATGTCTGAATATTTAAAGTTTGCTCAAATATTAAAAAAACACCCAGAGCCCTCGGCTACAATAAAAGCTTAGGTTTTAATCTGAACAAGGTCTTTATCATCATCATACCAAACACAAATATCTGGATCACAAACTGATATTTCAGATTTTTTTAAAAGTGGATCTGCTGAGCTAATTTGGATGAAATAAATAATACATTTTTCTGTTCTCAACTCAAAGCTAAACAGTCAACTGCTGATCCAACCTGATGCTAACACATTCTAAGTCATCCAATGAAAACAGGGAGGTCAGGACAATTTTGACCAGCTTAACCCCCCCCCCCCATTGGTGAGGGGTTAAAAAACACTAATAATAACAGTTATCCAAATTATGTAAGGTTTGTTCATAAACTTTTATGGATTTATTCATTACATGTGACTGTTCTGAACAAAAACTGGTTTATAGCTGTTCCTAAACAACATCAGTCCTTTATGTACTGCTGCTCATCTCTTCAGAAGACTGTTTATAGCTTTCATTTCATCAGCCGACAGTGGAGAGAGACTATAACCTCTCAGCTCAGGATTTCCTGCAAAAAAAAAAAGGAAAAACAAGAGAAAAATCACAAATAACGATTCAGAATAACGCTCACACTGTTGTTCACAGCATCATACAGGCAGGATTAAAACGTAATACAACAGTGAAAGGCAGAAGCAGATGAATATTTGGATTAAAATTCATGAAATAAACTTATTAATCTTCTAAACAGAAGGAAGAAATGTCCTGTTCACAATCTGTAACACTCCTCCTTGAAACGTCACCTTATCGTGGTGGAGGAGTTTGAGTGCCCTAAGGATCCTAGGAGCTATGTTTTCTGGGGTACATGTGCCCTTGGTATGGTAACCCTTGGCAAATTAGTCCTAGGTGAAGGGTTAGACAAAGTGCGATTCAGAAGACTCTTCATGGAGGTTAGATCAAAGAGCCTGAGTACCCAGCCCGGAGCCAGGCCTGGGGTTGGGGCCTGTGAGAGAGCACCTGGTGGCTTTTGCACATTTTATGTTTATTAATTTATTAGATGCTTTTATCCAAAGTTACTTAAAATAACGCGACTATCGGGCATGTTGTGATCTGTGGGCGAAACCAGAGTACCCAGAAGAAACTCACGCATGCATGGGGAGAACATGTTAACTCAATGCAGAAAGACCGCAGCCAGGATTTGAACTTGAGACCTTCTTGCTGAGAGGCAACAGTGCTAACCACTGCGCCCCCATGCAGCCATTGAACATTACCTCTCTGGCGGGGAAGGAGGTGGAGCTTGTGGTTAAGATTGAGCGGTACCTGCTAGATATATTCGGGCTCACCTCGACACATAGTGTTGGCTCTGGAACCCAAGTCCTTGAGAGGGGTTGGACTCAAACACTTTTATGCTGGGGTTGCTCCGGGTGAGAGGTGAAGGGCTGGGGTAGGCTTCTTGTTAGCCCCAGGACTCTCTGCCTGTATGATGGGGTTTTCTCCGGGGGACGTTAACAGTCGATGATAGACTTTGTAGTCATCATCTAACCTGAGACTGTATGTTTTGGACACTCAAGTAAAGAGAGGAGCAGAGCTGTCAACTGATCACCACCTGGTGGTGAGCTGGATTAGATGGCAGGGGAAGATGCCACACAGACCTAGTAGACCCAAACGTATACAGTAGTGAGGATATGCTGGGAACGCCTGGCAGATAAACCTGTCGAGATGGTCTTCAACTCCCAACTCAGGCAGAGCTTTGACCACATCCTGAGAGCAGTGGTAAGAAAAGTCTACTCCAGAGTACTGGAGAGGAGGGTCCAGTTGATAGTTGAACCTCGGACAGAAGAGGAGCAATGTGGTTGTCGTCCTGGTCGTAGAGCTGTGGACCAGCTCTTTACCCTTGCTAGGGTGATGGAGGGTAGGGTTGGGCGATGTGTAACTTTTTTCCAATCGTCCATCGTCAGTCCAAAAATCGACGATGGGCGATTTATTCGCGCAGGTGACTGTTGACATATTTGCGGGTGAAGCAATGTAAACACACACGGCTGGATTTACCAAATTAGAATTTAAAAGTCCAAAAATAGGGAAAATAGTTGCCAAAAAACACAACATCGCCTATTTGGTGTTAGTTTGGCTTTAAACAGACGTATAGTGCCAGCAAAGAGCTCCAACATCTAGTGTTTATCCTCCTGCTGCGTGTGCTAACTTAAGCTAACACAGCTAGCAGTTAGCAGCAGCCGATAGCTCTGTGATATCAGCTGCTTCAGCTCCGTCACCAAATCACTCAAAAAGACGTCAAACTGCGGCGGAGATTTATTTTATGGAAGCGACGTTCACTGAAGGGGCTTTTTAATTTTGTATTTGTTGTTTGTTTCGTACTTTGCTGAAGACAGATGAACACCGGACCAGTCTTACACGCGCTAAATATTCCCGGCAGCACCGGTAGCCGACCTGTAAACATGGCTAAACTGGAAAAAAAGTCAATCTCTGATCGTTTCCCTCCCATCCAACATGGTTATTATTTAGATACATTTTCTGAACACAAGCTGCTGCCGTTCTGTCTGTCCGCCACGGGGGGGTGAGTAAATATCACCGCTGGCTGCTCTCGGAGGCAGCAGGAGGAAGAGGAAACAGACAGCCGGGAGGAGTTTGTGAGAAACATTTTTAAAAAGCATTGTTTATTATTTTTACATGGGCTTTATCCTTTTACTTTAACCACCAAACATAGTTAATCATTAAGAAAATAATTTATAGGGGGACGAATAAATTGTTCTTGAGAAACGGGCGACGATGGGCTCAGCCAATTGCCGATGGTCGATAGATTCGTCTGATCGCCCAACCCTAATGGAGGGGTCATGGGAGTTTGCCCAACCAATCCACATGTGTTTTGTGGATTTGGAGCAGGGGCACCCTGTAGGGGGCGCTCCAGGAGTACAGGGTGTATGGTCTTTTGTTAAGGGCCATTCAGTCCCTGTACCAGAGGAGTGTGAGTTTGGTCCGCATAGCCGGCAGTAAGTCGGACCTGTTCCCAGTGAGGGTTGGACTCCGCCAGGGCTGGGATGAGGATCAGCAAGTCTGAGACCATGGTTCTTGACCGGAAAAAGGTGGCTTGCAAACTCTGGGTTGGGAGGGAGGTCCTATCTCAAGTGAAGGAGTTTTTAGTTTCTCCAAGTCTTGTTCACGAGTGAGGGAAGTAGGGCGCGGGAGATCGACAGACGGATTGGGGCAGTGTCTGCAGTGATGCGGACGTTGAACTGGTCTGTCATGGTGAAGAAGGAGCTGAACCAGAAAGCAAGGCTCTCAATTTACTGGTTGATCTACATATCAATCCTCACCTATGGTCATGAGCTTTGGGTAATGACCAAAATAACAAGATCGTGGATACATGCGGCCAAAATGAGTTTCCTCCATAGGGTGGCCGGGCTTAACTTAGGGGTAGGGTGAGGAGCTTGGATATTCGGGAGAGACTCGTAGAGTCACTGCTCCTCCCCTTTGAGGTTGAGGTGGTTTGGGCATGTTGTTAGGATGCCTCCTGAACGCCTCCCTGGGGAGGTGTTTCGGACATGTCCTGCCTGCAGGAGGCCCCCGGGTCGACCCAGGAAACGTTGGAGAAAGTACATCTTCGATCTGGCCTGGAAATGCCTTGGGGTCCTGCTGGAGGAGCTGGTGGAGGTGGCTGAGGAGAGGACGGTCTGGGACTCCCTAGTTGAGATGCTGCCCCCAGGACCTGGATAAGCGGAGGAAGGCGAGGCGAGACAATCTGCAAGTCTGGACCCTTTTCTTTGCTGGAGTTGATCCGGGTGAGAGGCGGAGGGCTGAGGTGGGCTTTTTGTTAGCCCCAAAACTCTTATCCTGTATGTTGAGATTTACCCTGGGGGACGAGAGGGTAGCTTCCCTGCACCTTCGGGTTGGGGGTAGGGCTGGGGGATATATCGAGTATATTTGATGTATCGTGGAATTTTCCACGTGGGATGTGTAAAATGGCTATATCGTCAACATTCGAGTATAAACTGTGTCTGCAAATTAAAGCAGTCTGCTTGTAATTCACTGTAAGTTTCGTTTCTCCCACACGCTGTGAATGCATCACTACTCGCCCCTCCCAACCTGAAAACTGTCTACCTGCTGCAGCAATGAGCGCGCGGGTCTTAGGATTTCCTCGATGAGGAAAAAGACGGAAATTAGATGGAATCGCGGGAATTACCAAACAAAACAGAACTCAGTAAAAGGGAATAACCTATTTTCTGAGTTATTGTGGCCGCTGCAGCCACCACACCTCATGTCACCTGGTGACGCAGCAGCTCAGCTGAACTCCCCTCAGAGAAAACCGAAGAAAAAACCAGAACGCTTTGGTAAAATATCTCACTGAAACGCAAATTTTCTCTAAGTTTAGTTCAAAGCTCAGGACAGAACAACACCTAAAATACCTTTTATGAATCTGGAGAACAACTTTTCTCTAAGTTTAGTCAGCAGACGATGAGCTGCAGCGTAAGAATTCCTGTAATGAGCTGATAGTCAGAACGCTCCGTGTGTCTCTGCTCTGTGATGGATGAAAAAGTCTAAATGAACAGACGTCTGTTTAACAGGCAGGTGTCTCAAGTTTTTATCTTTAGGCAGGTTGTATATTTCTTTATGATACATTTTTATGCTGAGTTTAATTCTAAAGAAATTTATTTTACAAAAATACTTTTTTAAAAAGTGAGATACACTAGATTATTTGGTTTGCACATAATATCTTCTTTAAAAATATATCATAAGTACTTTTAATACCTTAAACACCCAATGATCAGCTGAACCACGGAACTTTGTTTTATTTAAGTTAAATAACACTCACTAGATTTAGAATCCTGTGGCTTTGATTTGTTGAATTATTTGATCTTCCTCATTCTTACCCCTCTTATTAAAACATGTTTCTCTCTGTTATGCACATGTCATCTGCAAGGCAGGCGCCTTACGGCAGCCCGGGTTCACTTTGTAACCAAGTCAAGTTCCTGATTGACATGACGCTGTCTTTCTGTCAATAAAAATAATTCTGATTTGTCATTAACTTTATAATAATTCACTTTTTAGGTTCGTAACTGTGGTTAGAACAAAAATGTGGAGTTTAGAAAAATTTAAACTGAGTTTAGGGGAAAGGGGGGAAATTTGAGTAAAAACTGGGAAAAAAAATAATAATTTTGGAGGAAAGTCAAGTAAGAACCAGAGCAGAGACTTGTTTAACAGTATTGTCATTGATGGAACCTTCTCAGCAACTGATGGTTAAATACATGAATGGATGATTCAAACGAGTACACCAGTGCCTTTTAATGCACTATAGCTCAAAATAACATTTGTTTTCGGAGCTTATTTAAAATACCGCAATATATATATGTCGTATCGCGATATCGCCAAAAAATATCAGGATATTAGATTTTTCTCATGTCGTGCAGCCCTAGTTGGGGGGCGGGTCCTGGTGAATACAGTGAATCTGAAAGCTGTGTGTGAGTGGTTGCTGTGGAAAATGTGTGGGATAGCTGCAGCAGCGACAGAGACCAGGAAACGGCTCGGTTGTTTTAAAATGTTTTTTTGAGCGTTTTTGGCGCGGCTACAGCCCAGAGTAACTCTTATGTTCTAAATAAAGCCACGAGGACTGAACATATGGACTCATTATTGGAGAGAACATTACAATAGTAATTCACCGCATTTTACACTCAGTAACGGTGTTCTCGTGACGGAAAAGATAATTACTTAGATTACTCCGTTACTGATAAAAGAATGGCATTAGGTAGGTCATTTTCACACATCATATATGGTTCTAAAATGGCTGGTATTACCTATAATTACAGATAGCAGTGAAAAAAAGAGTAAGTAAAAAAGGAAATGTCAGTGCAATTATTTAGTTCATTGCGAGGAAACCCATATGTTTAAAAAAGTGTGGCCTATAAACAGCGCTGTGTTTTTACAGCCTGCTGCACAGCAGGTCCAGACGGACAGTTCTCTCTCGTCCCACTAACGCCACTCTTTGTTTTTGAATGTTGAAACGAGTGTGCTACTTGGTTGGGAATACAAATTATATTAAAGAACGGATGATAAAGCGCTTGTGTTATTTGTAGAGCAGGGGGCGGGGGTGCGGGCGGTGGCATGAGTTTACAGTTAACCAATTATTAACCATTAAGAGCTTCAATAAAAACAGAATTTAGGAAGTGTGTATACGTAAAAACATCAACAAATTATTACTATTTTAAGTCACTGTGTTCAGATAATCATGAAGAAAGTGTGACAGCCCGTCAAAGAATCAGAGAGAAAGAGAATAATAAAGTTCCTTCATTTTGAAAGCAGCTAACAGTGCTCTGTCGGAACGCGCAGTTACCTTGCATCTCACCGAGACGACTGACTTTAGCTTTTAGTTCTCTATGGAGATCATTTATTTCCTTATCCAGCTGCTCCTGGTCTACAGAATAAAAAAAGATCTGAATTATTTAAAATGATGAAACATCAAAAAAAAAAAAATCTGAATTTCATTATCTGTAAATGTTTACCTTTCCGGATCATCTCCTTTGTTTTAGATATGGAGAACTTGATGAACATATTCCCAAAGCAAACTTTAACTTTATCTGCAAAAAACAGAAGTAACAAACATCATGTGTAGTGACATTCACTAGAGTTATTATTGCTGTTGATGGTACCTCTAATTAAATAAAGAAAACATGTGTATGTTAATACATGAATTAACAGCTTCTCAACAGAAACCCCATGAATAAAAACACTGATATTTAAGTCTCATCACTTCCTGCTGACAATCAGAGCACATTTGCCACAGAACTCACATGTCCACAGCTTTTTGCGTAGTTTAGAGGGGCGAGTCGTACCAGCGTACTTAGATGTCAAATTGCGTACTTGCTACGCAAAATGTGTACAGGTTGGCAGGTCTGGTGGTCATTTCCTTTCTTGACGTCAGCAGGGGAACGATTTTGTAACCACCCGTTTTAGCATTAGCTCAAAATACATTTCCCAAAAATGAGAATAAGTAAGTGAAAACAGTGAAAATATTTGAACACTTTTGGGTCTCAGACAGTTTTTGGGACTGATATGACTGTTAGAAGATCTTTAGAAAGTGAATTTTGCAGAAAATGGGACCTTTAACTGTGCCGAGGGTAGAAGGACCAAAGCTTCACCCTAACGTCTCTGGCCTCCTCTCTCCTCCTATCTCACACATGCATAGGCAAGCATGCACATACACATACCCAGACAGAGGGACAGACAAAGGCCTTTATCAATTCTAAAGCCGACCTTTATTTACTGTTTTCGTCACCCTTTTTCTCAATAAATTATCATGGGTTTTCTTTCTGTATATAATAAGGCTTACTAAAAACAATTTGTATTTATGAATAGGTAACATCAGAAAATCTGGAAATCTTTCTTTTCTTTTTTTGCAATGTTCTGTCATAAAGGATCACTTACCTCTATCTGACATCTCATGTTTTATTGCATTTAGTGCCTCCCTGTTCCCATTTCTCTTTGTGTCCAGTTCAACAATCTAAAATACAAACAAACAACCTTAGTTATTTACAATCTGAGCAATATCAGCTAGCCTTACCTCCCAGGGATAAAGCTTTGACAAAAGAACACATACACACCCAGACCTTCAATAAACTGGGATGTAAGGATCTGAGTGTAAGAGGAGGGTTGAGGATTTTGGAACAATCATGACTACTGTGTTACTGTAGGGCTGGGTACGTTAAATATTTTTCGATATTACTACTTTAACGATACATGGTTTTCGGTACTGGTACCTTAAAGGGATACTCCACCAAAAAGTGACTTTTTTACATAGTTAGCAGGGTTTCCGCTACATGTAAGTGATCGTGGCGCACTGCCACTGTTAATTAAAAACCACCACACCTTCAGCATGAAGTTAAAAAAAAAACATGTTAAAACAATGTACGATAGAAAATGTCTATTGTCAAATACCGTATAAAGCTCTATCGTTTATGTCACGGTTAGAAGTTTTACAGCAGTAATTTACGTCATATTGCACTTTACAGCATGCTCATGCCGCGCAGCAAAATATAAACAAACATGGAGGAAGACGGTAGCGGAAGCATTTTAGACCAGAATCAACAGGATAACCAGCAAACCCAAACCGAGGAGTTTGTACCGAAGAGGGACAACTTATGTCACATGGATGTGGTTTAAACATAAAAAGACCGACGAGTCCTCAACAACGGACTCCAACATCACCAATTTATTTTATAACTTGTGCAAAAACCACGACAAAGAATACAGAGACATATTTTTGTCAGAGGCAATTGTCAACACTGGATAGGAGTCTGGAGATGTCTGGACGCTCCTTGAATGGAGTAGTATCATCATCACACCACAACATTTCTGTAAAGTTTAACCTAAATAAAGACAAGGCGAAGGTTTTATCCTGATATTTAAAAAATCAGAACTATATAATGTCCCATGTTCTTTTAGATTGTGTTCACTCGTTTGCTTATATTTTGTACAGCTCTGCAGCAATGTCTTAAACTGGACAGCATTGTTTCTAGTGAACAAAGCTCAGCGTTTTTAAACTGGAGTTAATTCATAAAAAGCAGCTACCTAAGGTGTGTGACAGGAGGAGGGTAACAGCGGCTAGCATCAGCTAACAGCCGCTAGCATCAGCTAACAGCGGCTAAGCAAACAGCAGACTCACTGTTTGGTTCTAAGGTTCTCCTCATCGCGTTTGTGTTTGTTTACTTGTTGCTTAGTGGTGAGAACTTCCTCCGCTGCCTCTTCTATTTCGGTCAGGCGCTCCACAACACGCTGAGAAACGGTGTCCATCTTCTTCTTGTCTCCTCTCAGTTTTCAGCGATTGCAAACAAATGGATGACTACCGCCACCTACTGTAGCCTAGGAGTAGGTGGCGGATCTTTCCCTCAGGTATCCATCTAAACTAAAGGTTTATTTAGAAGACGATTAACAGAGATTATTATTGTACTTTTTGCAGAAAGGACACTTCCAATGGCGTAGATTCGCTCTTGATATTGGTGGCGACCATGGATCTAAGGATTTATCATTAAATCTAGAAAAACCTATATTTTTAAATAAAAAATGTATTTTAGCTTTTTACAGCTGTGAGAGCAGTATTGAGTCATATTTAAAATATAAATCTATCTTGTGTTTGTATTTTTTTTAAATACAGTGTTTTTTAATGTCATATTTATAATGATCCAAAAAGATGTGAATATGCACATTGGATCGTTTTTAGTGGAATAAACAGAATAGCTGGGGAGTATGGAGAGCCAAAAGTGACTAAATGAAATAAATAAATTAATAAGGCATTAAATAATTAAATACAGCATTCATTCATTCATTAAATGTGTCATTAGTTAATTATATTAAATAATTAATTCTGTGGGGTGACTGTGGTGCAGTGGCAAGAAGAGAGATTGCCTCCCATGTCAAAGAGCGTGGGTTCAAACCCCAGCCCAGCCATGTGTCAAAGCATGCTTGGGCAAGATACTGAACCCCCCAACAACTGCCTCCTGGGCACCATTCTGAGTTGGCAGCCCACTGCTCCACAAACAATAAGGATAGGTCAAATGCAGAGATGAATTTCCCCAGGGGGATCAAAAAAGGATAATTATTATTATTATTAATTCAATGTGCCCAAAAAAACTTGAATTAGTAAAAATTTTCTATTTAGTTATTTCATGTCTGTATTTAATTTATTTATTAATTAAATGTGTCATTAATTAAAGCCGTATAAAGAGAAAGTTAAGACACGTTTTGAACTTGCTGACAGGCGGCCACGTGGTTCATGTAGCCTCAATAGTTCTAAACAGCTCAGCGCTGTCAGTCAGCCAGAGCGGTTTCTGGTAGGATAGAATGCTAAAATGATTATTTTCTCATCTCCGGAGCAATTTTTGGCAATTATTGACCAACAATGTACATCAGTTACCCTCGATTATGTATTTTATCAAAGGATTTTTCTTTAGTACGAACAACATTTATCAGTTTTAGATTAGAGAGGGAAGTGAGAATCCAAACACAATGGAGAAGACATTATTTAGGCTACAGATCATATTTATAGATTAAAATATGTTTCTGCAATACACTGATCCATACCAGCAGGTTTAGAGTGATTTATTATGCTTACCACGTAAAGAAAACCAGAGTATAAGACCCATCAAGAGCTCCTGTCGTTCTCTGCATGCTAGCATGGGGATGCTATTGTATATCTGATCACATATTAAAGTTTTACAGGACTTGGAGAAAAAATATGTGGCAGTGGATGTTTTAACTGACAACCCATGAATAATTATCTTCTGTAGAAGACATCATTATTCCATATTTTATGTTTATTTTTCATGTGAAGTGAGTCCATGCATCTATAACCCTGTTCATTCAGCTTCTAGCCTGACAATGATTGTAAAGTAATAATTGATTAAAATGTTAATCAAATAAAACTGTTTCTGGATAAAACCGTATTGCATGACAAAATAAATGTAAATGATTTGTGCAAAGAAACACCAAACATTTTATTATAAAACATCATTATGTAAAACAAGCTTTAAGAAAGAAATACTTTTACTACAATTTACACTGCTTAGTCATTACGTCTGCACCAAGACATTTGATTTCATTCAATGTTAAAACGTGACTGAGTTCTAGAGAGGGTTCATCACTGACAGCAGCTCCCTTTGATACGGACCTTCACACCTGCTGACCTCTCGGACAAAAACAATAGAGAAAAGTTTCAGAGACCTCAGAAACAATCATATCACAGAATCACATTCAAACTGCTTTGAAGAAAAATGGAGGAAAACTAAATATTACTAATTAAGATGCTGAGGATAGAACAACAGAAACATTTACTGTGTAATTGTTGTAAATATTATTACACTATATGTTATGAGTTCATTTACTGATGGACCCTGGAGCGAACACAGACAACGGTGGAAACTGGAAGGTAAGTGTAAAGGTGAATTTATTATAATGCTGTATGCTGGTGCTGGAGGTGTGGACCTTGGGAGGCCCTAGCGTCCCGGGCGGAACCGTACGCCACCTCACTGCAGGGAGGAGAGGAGAGTGAGCACAGGCAGGGGACGCGGAATGAATGGATGATGAAACGGAAAAGTCTTACTGNGCGAGGAGGAGCCGGAAGGGGCTCAGGAGGGCGAGGAGGAGCCGGAAGGGGCTCAGGAGGGCGAGGAGGAGCCGGAAGGGGCTCAGGAGGGCGAGGAGGAGCCGGAAGGGGCTCAGGAGGGCGAGGAGGAGCCGGAAGGGGCTCAGGAGGGCGAGGAGGAGCCGGAAGGGGCTCAGGAGGGCGAGGAGGAGCCGGAAGGGGCTCAGGAGGGCGAGGAGGAGCCGGAAGGGGCTCAGGAGGGCGAGGAGGAGCCGGAAGGGGCTCAGGAGGGCGAGGAGGAGCCGGAAGGGGCTCAGGAGGGCGAGGAGGAGCCGGAAAGGGCTCAGGAGGGCGAGGAGGAGCCGGAAGGGGCTCAGGAGGACGAGGAGGAGCCGGAAGGGGCTCAGGAGGGCCGATGGAGCCTGTGAAGGGCTCAGGAGGGCCGATGGAGCCTGTGAAGGGCTCAGGAGGGCCGATGGAGCCAGTGAAGGGCTCAGGAGGGCCGATGGAGCCAGTGAAGGACTTTGAGGGGAGGCTCTGGGGATGCCGGAGCCGGACCTTGTAGGGAGACCCTGGGAACACCGGGGTTGAACTCGGAGGGGGGCTCTGGGAACGCCGGAGCCAGACTCGAGGGGAGAAGCCAGGGGCTGATGCAGCGAAGGTGGACTTGGGAGGTTTGCCAGGGGCTGATGCAGCGAAGCTGGACTTGGGAGGTTTGCCAGGGGCTGATGCAGCGAAGCTGGACTTGGGAGGTTTGCCAGGGGCTGATGCAGTGAAGCTGGACTTGGGAGGTTTGCCAGGGGCTGATGCAGCGAAGCTGGACTTGGGAGGTTTGCCAGGGGCTGATGCAGCGCAGGAGGGTCTCCAGGGGCTGCAGCGGCGCAGGAGGGTTTCCAGGGGCTGCAGCGGCGCAGGAGAGTTTCCAGGGGCTGCAGCGGCGCAGGAGAGTTTCCAGGGGCTGCAGCGGCGCAGGAGAGTTTCCAGGGGCTGCAGCGGCGCAGGAGGGTTTCCAGGGGCTGCAGCGGGTCTGGACTCAGGAACGGGACGTAGACTGACTGGACCCTGGAACAGGAACTAGGGACTGAAAGGAGGACCGGCAGCCAGGTCTGGACCGAAAGGAGGGACTGAGAGGAGGACTGGCAGCCAGGTCTGGACCGAAAGGAGGGACTGAGAGGAGGACCGGCAGCCAGGTCTGGACCGAAAGGAGGGACGGTATCAGGTAATCCTTAGTGACAGTGAGAGGAACCCTGATGTGACATGACCCGGACTGACGAAAACCAAAAACCACAACTGCAGGGCTAAAAACCGAGACCAGGGACCAGAGACTAAGACTGGAAGGGAGGACTGGGTCAGGAGACTCGGAAAAGGACTAAACTGAGCTAAGGGATCCACGAAGGTAGAGGGACCAAAATGACAAAACTAAGAAACCAGAAACGAAGAGCAGAGCTAAGATGGGGACACGACAAGGACTGTAGGAAACAAAACGAGAATACATGGGCAAAACGACAGAGGCCGAGATAGCAGGAACAGGACCGAGGCCGGGACGGAAAGAAAAACCCGGAACCGGACCGAGACGACTGTGAACCGCCCCGGGCCGAGGCGGCCGGGAGGAAGACAAACTGAAAAAAACCGGATGCTAAAGGCTGAGAAGAAAACAAAACCAGAGCCCGAAGGCCAGACCGAAACCTGAAGGCTGGACCAACAACCGAACCAGGAAAACAAACTGAGGACCGGGGACCAAGCAAAGGAACCAAGGACCGGGAGCAAGAACCGGACTCGAGAGACAGACCAAAGAAAAAGACCGAGGTTAAAACAGCCAAAAGACCAAGGGTGACGGCTAGGGAACGACAGCCAAGGCAGGGGGGACCGAGAGCTAAAGCGCCGGTGCTGACGCTAGGAGCCGGGAAAAGCTACGGGTCGGGGTAATAGTAGAGAGATGGAGGGTCGAGTGACCGAGGGCTAAAGAACCGAGGAGACCAGAAACTAAAGGATCAAGAAAACGGGGGCCGAACCAGTGAGTGCAGAACCGGAGACTGGGTGCTGGTGACTGCTAAAAACAGGGACCAGAAGCTAGTGAACGCTAAACGAGACTGACGCTACGCAGCCGGGACTAAGAGCTGAGGGGAAAAACTGATGAACAAANTGGGGTGTTGGAGCTGGCGACCGACAGGGAGACAGGCAGTGGTGCTGGTGATGGAGGTGTGGACCTTGGGAGGCCCTAGCATCCCGGACGGAACCGTACGCCACCTCATGCGGGTTGAGTGAAGAGGGGGTGTCGGAGCCAGCGACCGGCAGGGTGACAGACAGGCAGGCAGGTGGATCAGAGGATGATGATGAGGGGGGCAGCCAGGTAGACCAGGAGGAGCAGAGACGAGGAAGGAGTGACCGGCTGGAGATCCAGATAAAATGGCAGCAGACCGGACAGGAGCAGGAGGACGGGAATCAGGATGAAACGCTGGAGGGAGGAACAACGAGGTTACACTAATGACACTGGGGAGAATTACGTTAAAAGGCCATAGTTACCACAGGGGTTGTGGACACAATGAACTGGCGTTCATCTTCTGGCCGGCTGGTGGTTTTATGTTGTGCTGAGGGTGATGAGCCAAGTGGTGGCAGCTGTGATGAGCTGAGTGGTTGCAGCTGTGGGTGGTGAGAGCTGTCCAGCTGGTTAGGGAGGCG
Source organism: Callopanchax toddi (assembly GCA_006937965.1). Lineage (NCBI taxonomy): Eukaryota > Metazoa > Chordata > Actinopteri > Cyprinodontiformes > Nothobranchiidae > Callopanchax > Callopanchax toddi. The sequence continues at coordinate 1,621,728 of SSNR01000136.1, forward strand.
GAGGTGTGCCCGCTGGGGCTCAGGATATGACAGTACCTCCCCCCTAAAGGACGCCTCCTGGCGGACGAGCCAAAGCAGGCAGAGCAGACCGCACACCAACAGGACAGCGGCCCGGAACCAGGGAGGAGGGACGACCAAGAGCCACAGAAGGTGGCAGGGAACAAGGTCGACACCATCGGAGAGGAAGAGCCACGGGGGACCCTGGAGGAAGGAGGAGCCGGAAGGGGCTCAGGAGGGCGAGGAGGAGCCGGAAGGGGCTCAGGAGGGCGAGGAGGAGCCGGAAGGGGCTCAGGAGGGCGAGGAGGAGCCGGAAGGGGCTCAGGAGGGCCGATGGAGCCTGTGAAGGGCTCAGGAGGGCCGATGGAGCCTGTGAAGGGCTCAGGAGGGCCGATGGAGCCTGTGAAGGGCTCAGGAGGGCCGATGGAGCCAGTGAAGGACTTTGAGGGGAGGCTCTGGGGATGCCGGAGCCGGACCTTGTAGGGAGACCCTGGGAACACCGGGGTTGAACTCGGAGGGGGGCTCTGGGAACGCCGGAGCCAGACTCGAGGGGAGAAGCCAGGGGCTGATGCAGCGAAGCTGGACTTGAGGGGAGAAGCCAGGGGCTGATGCAGCGAAGGTGGACTTGGGAGGTTTGCCAGGGGCTGATGCAGCGAAGCTGGACTTGGGAGATTTGCCAGGGGCTGATGCAGCGAAGCTGGACTTGGGAGGTTTGCCAGGGGCTGATGCAGCGAAGCTGGACTTGGGAGGTTTGCCAGGGGCTGATGCAGCGAAGCTGGACTTGGGAGGTTTGCCAGGGGCTGATGCAGCGCAGGAGGGTCTCCAGGGGCTGCAGCGGCGCAGGAGGGTTTCCAGGGGCTGCAGCGGCGCAGGAGAGTTTCCAGGGGCTGCAGCGGCGCAGGAGAGTTTCCAGGGGCTGCAGCGGCGCAGGAGNAAGGCTGGACCAACAACCGAACCAGGAAAACAAACTGAGGACCGGGGACCAAGCAAAGGAACCAAGGACCGGGAGCAAGAACCGGACTCGAGAGACAGACCAAAGAAAAAGACCGAGGTTAAAACAGCCAAAAGACCAAGGGTGACGGCTAGGGAACGACAGCCAAGGCAGGGGGGACCGAGAGCTAAAGCGCCGGTGCTGACGCTAGGAGCCGGGAAAAGCTACGGGTCGGGGTAATAGTAGAGAGATGGAGGGTCGAGTGACCGAGGGCTAAAGAACCGAGGAGACCAGAAACTAAAGGATCAAGAAAACGGGGGCCGAACCAGTGAGTGCAGAACCGGAGACTGGGTGCTGGTGACTGCTAAAAACAGGGACCAGAAGCTAGTGAACGCTAAACGAGACTGACGCTACGCAGCCGGGACTAAGAGCTGAGGGGAAAAACTGATGAACAAATGCTAGCGGCTGCAGGAACGAGGCAGGGAACCTAAAACTTGAGGGACCAGGGCTACGGGAAGCTAAAGACTGAACACCACGGGAAAACCGGATCGGTGGAAAACCAGAGGAGCGCGGCGTGCTAAGCCAGAGGGGAGCTAGGACAGAGGGACCAGAAGCTAAGACCGAGAGACCAGAAGCTAAGACCGAGGTGCTGGTGAATACTGAACAGCAGAGGACCTGAGAGGAGTAGTGAGACCTGGGACTGAGAAGCTCTGGAACTCGGACAGGGACTGAAGGAACCAGGCCGGAAAGGGACTGGAGGAGCCAGGACCGGGGGAGCTGACGAGGGGCTCAGGGAGGTCGGAGCCGACGAGGGGCTCAGGGAGGTCGGAGCCCGTGGGAGGACTTGAAGACTGGTAGATGTGGGCGATTCCGGGGATCCGTGAGCCCATGGAAGGGTTCGGGGATGAACGACGTCGGGCTGGAGGGCTATATGCCTGTGCCTGTTGTCATAATACCCTGGGAGGTCGCCTGGCTCAAAAACGGCTGTGTTGAGCTGTGTCGCAGGGTCCTGTAGGCCAGTTCATTCTGTTATGAGTTCATTTACTGATGGACCCTGGAGCGAACACAGACAACGGTGGAAACTGGAAGGTAAGTGTAAAGGTGAATTTATTATAATGCTGTATGCTGGTGCTGGAGGTGTGGACCTTGGGAGGCCCTAGCGTCCCGGGCGGAACCGTACGCCACCTCACTGCAGGGAGGAGAGGAGAGTGAGCACAGGCAGTGGACACGGAATGAATGGATGATGATGAAATGGAAGAGTCTTACTGTGAGTGGAGGATGGGGTGTTGGAGCTGGCGACCGACAGGGAGACAGGCAGTGGTGCTGGTGATGGAGGTGTGGACCTTGGGAGGCCCTAGCATCCCGGACGGAACCGTACGCCACCTCATGCGGGTTGAGTGAAGAGGGGGTGTCGGAGCCAGCGACCGGCAGGGTGACAGACAGGCAGGCAGGTGGATCAGAGGATGATGATGAGGGGGGCAGCCAGGTAGACCAGGAGGAGCAGAGACGAGGAAGGAGTGACCGGCTGGAGATCCAGATAAAATGGCAGCAGACCGGACAGGAGCAGGAGGACGGGAATCAGGATGAAACGCTGGAGGGAGGAACAACGAGGTTACACTAATGACACTGGGGAGAATTACGTTAAAAGGCCATAGTTACCACAGGGGTTGTGGACACAATGAACTGGCGTTCATCTTCTGGCCGGCTGGTGGTTTTATGTTGTGCTGAGGGTGATGAGCCAAGTGGTGGCAGCTGTGATGAGCTGAGTGGTTGCAGCTGTGGGTGGTGAGAGCTGTCCAGCTGGTTAGGGAGGCGGAGGTGTGCCCGCTGGGGCTCAGGATATGACAGTACCTCCCCCCTAAAGGACGCCTCCTGGCGGACGAGCCAAAGCAGGCAGAGCAGACCGCACACCAACAGGACAGCGGCCCGGAACCAGGGAGGAGGGACGACCAAGAGCCACAGAAGGTGGCAGGGAACAAGGTCGACACCATCGGAGAGGAAGAGCCACGGGGGACTCTGGAGGACGAGGAGGAGCCGGAAGGGGCTCCGGAGGACGAGGAGGAGCCGGAAGGGGCTCCGGAGGGCGAGGAGGAGCCGGAAGGGGCTCAGGAGGGCGAGGAGGAGCCGGAAGGGGCTCAGGAGGGCGAGGAGGAGCCGGAAGGGGCTCAGGAGGGCGAGGAGGAGCCGGAAGGGGCTCAGGAGGGCGAGGAGGAGCCGGAAAGGGCTCAGGAGGGCGAGGAGGAGCCGGAAGGGGCTCAGGAGGACGAGGAGGAGCCGGAAGGGGCTCAGGAGGGCCGATGGAGCCTGTGAAGGGCTCAGGAGGGCCGATGGAGCCTGTGAAGGGCTCAGGAGGGCCGATGGAGCCTGTGAAGGGCTCAGGAGGGCCGATGGAGCCAGTGAAGGGCTCAGGAGGGCCGATGGAGCCAGTGAAGGACTTTGAGGGGAGGCTCTGGGGATGCCGGAGCCGGACCTTGTAGGGAGACCCTGGGAACACCGGGGTTGAACTCGGAGGGGGGCTCTGGGAACGCCGGAGCCAGACTCGAGGGGAGAAGCCAGGGGCTGATGCAGCGAAGGTGGACTTGGGAGGTTTGCCAGGGGCTGATGCAGCGAAGCTGGACTTGGGAGGTTTGCCAGGGGCTGATGCAGCGCAGGAGGGTCTCCAGGGGCTGCAGCGGCGCAGGAGGGTTTCCAGGGGCTGCAGCGGCGCAGGAGAGTTTCCAGGGGCTGCAGCGGCGCAGGAGAGTTTCCAGGGGCTGCAGCGGCGCAGGAGAGTTTCCAGGGGCTGCAGCGGCGCAGGAGGGTTTCCAGGGGCTGCAGCGGGTCTGGACTCAGGAACGGGACGTAGACTGACTGGACCCTGGAACAGGAACTAGGGACTGAAAGGAGGACCGGCAGCCAGGTCTGGACCGAAAGGAGGGACTGAGAGGAGGACTGGCAGCCAGGTCTGGACCGAAAGGAGGGACTGAGAGGAGGACCGGCAGCCAGGTCTGGACCGAAAGGAGGGACGGTATCAGGTAATCCTTAGTGACAGTGAGAGGAACCCTGATGTGACATGACCCGGACTGACGAAAACCAAAAACCACAACTGCAGGGCTAAAAACCGAGACCAGGGACCAGAGACTAAGACTGGAAGGGAGGACTGGGTCAGGAGACTCGGAAAAGGACTAAACTGAGCTAAGGGATCCACGAAGGTAGAGGGACCAAAATGACAAAACTAAGAAACCAGAAACGAAGAGCAGAGCTAAGATGGGGACACGACAAGGACTGTAGGAAACAAAACGAGAATACATGGGCAAAACGACAGAGGCCGAGATAGCAGGAACAGGACCGAGGCCGGGACGGAAAGAAAAACCCGGAACCGGACCGAGACGACTGTGAACCGCCCCGGGCCGAGGCGGCCGGGAGGAAGACAAACTGAAAAAAACCGGATGCTAAAGGCTGAGAAGAAAACAAAACCAGAGCCCGAAGGCCAGACCGAAACCTGAAGGCTGGACCAACAACCGAACCAGGAAAACAAACTGAGGACCGGGGACCAAGCAAAGGAACCAAGGACCGGGAGCAAGAACCGGACTCGAGAGACAGACCAAAGAAAAAGACCGAGGTTAAAACAGCCAAAAGACCAAGGGTGACGGCTAGGGAACGACAGCCAAGGCAGGGGGGACCGAGAGCTAAAGCGCCGGTGCTGACGCTAGGAGCCGGGAAAAGCTACGGGTCGGGGTAATAGTAGAGAGATGGAGGGTCGAGTGACCGAGGGCTAAAGAACCGAGGAGACCAGAAACTAAAGGATCAAGAAAACGGGGGCCGAACCAGTGAGTGCAGAACCGGAGACTGGGTGCTGGTGACTGCTAAAAAC